>VXAD01001106.1:425304-680454 GCA_013399195.1 Dicrurus megarhynchus
TTGTAAGTTTATTTCTTTTTTGTTGCACTGTAAAAATCTTATATCACTTGTGCATGTCAGAAAAATGCATTGCTGAAAACTTAGGAGCTAGAAACAAGCACACAATAGCTTGTCCCACAGCTCTCATGTGCTCTTTAACAATAAAATCTGCCACAGACAGTAGATAACATACTACATTATCTGGCTTTTATACTTGTGGTAAGTATACTTGATTACAGCTCTAATGCTGCAGCAAGATAAATCATAATGAATCTACCAGAATGTTAACACCCTCACACACAAATCAAAAACTTTCCTTTCTCTGTCACTTTTCTCTTCAAACATAAATAAACACAACTCAGATTATTACCAGAATCCCCATCAACTTAAGTAAAAAAAATCATGCTGGAAAAGGTATCTTGTGATCAGAGTTGCAGAGAATCTTATATTTTTTTTCTAAATTCCATCTGTAGGTAATTCAATTACTTATGATTTCACCACCTACCTTTCAAGAATATTTTGAATTCCCTTAAAAATTTTAGCACTTAGTTTGTATTTGTGGGTGTGCCAGTTTGGACAAATTTGGAGGAAATATCCTCTGTTAGAAAGGCAGGTTACCACAGGTTAAACAGATCCTATCATCTCTCCTGCCAGTGAAGCTGTGCAGTTTTTATCACTAAATCAGTAAGTTAAATCATCTCATGTCACCTCTCTGGCTAGAAAACTTCAAGACAAGTTTTGGGCACATCTTGGATGTCTACACAAATCATTAGAAATCCTACTAAGCATATCTGGAATGATTTCAAAGGTAAGTGCTTGATAATATGGCACAGTTAAATCCTTCTATTTGGTCAAAAGACCAAAGAGTGAGCTCTGATACAGTTTGTTCTGCTAACACACATGGATATACCCTAGGTTTCTTTCTTCTTCTATTTCTTGACACCAAACAGCTTCTATTGTATAGGAGAAAAATCTCTTTCAAATGCAATATACTGAAATTCCCTTTGCAAAATTTCCCCCCCAAAAAAACCTGAGGCTTTATTAAGTAACTTGGTGCTAGACCCAATTTAAGACTTCAAGAGGGACTGTGAGAGACACAAATTAGCAGCATCACTGTCTTACTCCTCCTTCTGACAGTGAGGACTCATTTGTTTCCCTGAAGCATGAGATAAGGAGTTGGACAGAACTTGACTACTGGGAACTAGTGTGATGATCCTAGGCCAGGAGTTGTCATTGGTGACTTTAGTGTCTACTTCAGCAGCTAGAGGTGCTTCCAGAGAAGGGCTATGAAGCTGCTGAAGGGTCTGGACACGATTCTGATGAGCAGCTAAAGGAGCTGGGGGTGCTCAGCCTGGAGAAAAGGAGTGTCAGGGGAGACCTTATCTCTCTCCAGAACTGCCTGAAAGGAGGCTGTAGCCAGGTGAGGGTTGGTCTCTTCTCCCAGGCCACTAGTGACATGACAAGAGGAAACAGCCTCAAGTGGCGCCAGGGGAGATTTAGCTTGGATAATATGAGGAATTTCTTCATAGAAGGGTGATTGGGCATTGGAATGCACTGCCCAGGGAAGCGGTGGAGTCCCAGTCCCTGGAGGTGTTTAAGGAAAGACTGGATGTGGCACTCAGTGCCATGGACTAGTTGAAATGGTGCTGTTTGATCATAGGTTGGACTCAATGACCTCAGAGGATTTTTCCAACTTAATTGATTCTGTGATTCTGTGAGAATTAGGAGTTAAGATCATGTTCTCTAGAAGCTGGCAAGTATTGAAAAAGTGTCTGTGGATATTCAAATTGTCAGAAGTAAATTCTGGAAATATGTTCTGTATCCAAATCCTCTCAATCATGTCATATTTTCTATCTGAGGATTACGTAATGAGCAGGTATGTACTACAGTCAGAAGGTTAGCTATCTGGAGATAGCACAGAGTTGAACTTACTAAGCAGGTTAAGTTCTGTATGAGATGACTCCTTCCACTGGAGAGACAAAGTTACTTATCTCTTGGCCGTTTACAAACCACCTTTTAAATCAAGAATGAGTAATGTATATATTCCTTGCCTATCTACAAACATAAATCAGGACACTATTCCCTATGCAGAAAAGAATTCAGGAAGAAACTCCACCGTCTCATAAGCTGAATCACTCCTTTGCAGTCTGTTTATTGCTTCTCTCAGGGTTTAAATATTTGTGGTCTACTACAGCTTGCTTACAGTTGTCAGAAGACAGAACTGTGGAACTAAGTTCTTCCATACAAAATGGCAAATTATAGGTAAAATAGACATAATATATGCTATTTACAGAAAAAATACATATGCCTGAGTATTTAAAATACAAGAAAAAGGTTCAAAAAGTGCAGAGAATATAAAAGAAATAGACACCTAGATACAAATAGAGTTTCATGCATTCTTCTTCCTTTATCTTGAACATATTGCTGAAGATTTTACGAGAAAATCTCACTTTTGGATTAATTTACAATTTTTTTCCTCAAGACAGACTTTCAAGGAAGCATTTGTCATCACTTCCCTTTTTGTCTTACAGGTTGCAGGGTGTTCTTCCTTTCAGTAAAGAGTGGGATTAGTTTTACTTCACGTGTCTCAAAAATTATGGGACGAAATGGGATATAACGTATCTATTTCTCTTGAATTCTGACAGAGCTTTGGTTCTTTGAAGCACAACTCACTGATTACACAGGTAGAAAACTTGATTTGGATTTTCACTTTATTTTATTACTGTTACTGCTGCTAAGTTTCCCACTTAATTAGTCTAGTACAGCTTTTAGATCACCTTCACCTTTCTTCCTTTCAGTGAAGATTATCTGTATTCTGTACATCACATTAAAAATCAGATGCAGACACAAATGCAAGACGACCCTTCTGAAGCTTCCCTTTAAAAAAGGGTGGAACCCACCTTTGATGATTTATTAACACAAACATTTGCAGGCTGTGCCTGTATTGCAGCTTATTCACTATGTTTAGTATTGAAAAATCCTTGTCACTTTTTATGCCTGCCTCGTGGAATTTTTGTGGATGAGATGCAATTGACAGATCTGCCTCCAGATTGAGATAAAACCTCAAGTAAATGTCTGGAGAAATTCTTTTGTGTAACGCTATGGTAGCTTAAATTATGTTTTGCTAAATAAAAATCTGTGAATTGAGAGATGGCTATCATCCCAAACAAACTATTGATAAAATCTGACTCTCTGAGGTGATAACTAAACAGTAAATTATCTAATCATGTTTTTTCATTTATTTCCAAAAGGGAAAAAGCCAAACACAATGGATCTGAGTTGTAAAATTTTGTGATCTAGGAAAGAAATTAGGAAATACTGGAGAGAAGCACTAAAGGAAACAGAATCCTCTGACCTGGTCCCAGAAAACTTCAATATAATGAAGAAATAGAATCAGTGGAAATCATACCAGTGTTTATTATTTCATCCAAGTTTTGATATTTACATCCTAAATAGGAATATCTTCAGAAAAAAATATATAAAGCTCATTGAGACATAAATTCTGATCTCAAAATATCTTTCAGGATGGTTTGTTGTGAAAGAATAATGGTTCCAGACAGGCCAAACATGTCCACTGCTGCAGGCTACCCGAAACAAGTTCAGAAGGAAAGTGGGGAAAATTCAGACTTTGGTTTTTGCATAGCATCATCTGATCAGAGCCTGTTTTCTTTCAAATTGTTATGGGGACCACAGGGGCGGTTGCAATTCTGTTGAAATTAGTAGAGACTACCTGGAAGAGGAAAAGCTGTGTAGTGAAAGCACCACTTTTCTCCAAGAAGTCTGTGTACTCTGGAGATAGCTGCTGCTCAAGTCTGAGTCTGACTGTCACTCCCAGTGATGAACAGGGGAGAAATATGGGAAGAATGGGAACAGAAAACAATGTGAAACACCAGCAATAGACCAAAGCCTACCCCATCTACGAATAGATGCAAACTCCTGTTCCAAGACATGGAGATGCCCAGCCAATACAAAGCAGTAAAAAATTACCAACTATACACTTATGACAGAAGATTGATGTCACTTTTCTTACCAGTGGGGAATTAAATTGTTGTGTATTAGTGTAGTATTTAGCAGGAATTAGAGCATAACAAGTAAGAAAGAGACAAAAAAGAAGAAATGTTCTGTCAACAGTAACCTATGCAGCTGTCAGTCAGGGATGTAGGTCTGACTAAACTAAAAGAAAATCTTTGCCCAAAGTAACACAGCGTACAGTTGCATACCTGGAATGAAGTCAGAATATAGAGCTAAAAACTACCAAGCAAGCAAGCAAGCAAGCAATCAACCAACCAACCAAAAGAAGTGGTTAAAATAACGAATGAAGATTTAGGTTTCTTAAACAGCTTGATGAAAAATCAAGAGAACTCAAAGGCACAGATCTCATGGATTAGGAACTGATGGATTTTCTTAAGCAATTGTCTTTGTTTTAGAAAGGCTTGCTCCTGATTTATATCAGTGTAACTGAATCTGAGTTCAAAAGCTTTTAACTGGACATCCTTTATGATCACCATTTCTGAAGCTCAGATTATAATAGAAAATCAGATCTTTTGTCTTTTCATTTCTTCCAGGTACACCAAATTATTATCCATAACTGTCAATCATCCTGTGAAAGAGCTGAAATAATATTTGTGTGAAAAATTGAAATAAATTTTAAAAAAGGAAAAAATTTCTGCACTCTCTGTATTTGTCTTGAACAGTACATTAAATAAATAGCTTGTCTAAACTCTGATATCTAGTCATACAGTAGAAAATTACTCTGCATGTATACAAAACATTGTGAACTTACACAATTTCCAAGCCATAGCCAGTAAGTACGAGACTAGCTGAATTACCTTTCCACTATACAAAAGTTTAATAGAATAGTCTCTTGGAAGGAAGGGGCAGGGGGAGAGGGAAAAGGTTAAAATCCAGATACAAGTATTTAGCTTTACATTCATCACTTCAAATTGTAGTGTTCCCAAAATGAATTTGCTTTCGGGAATACGTTAAGTAACTCATCATCACATGTATATTTTTTAAAAGAATCAAACACCCATACCAATTAACCATTTATGCATCTGGCCAGCATCAGAAATCATTTAAAATAAAATATATTCACTTTTATTTTTATTATTTTCCTTAATTTATAAAATTTTACTAAGGTTCACAATCTAGAGAGCAGAGGAAAACACCAATAGAAAATTCAGGTAATTTACATATATATTTTCAGTGATTCTTTTATAATCTACAAAGGTAGTTATCAGTGAACTGCTAAAAGATAATTTCCCCATAATTTTCTTCCTCCTACATCATGCATTATAATTGCTTTCATCCTCCATACCATGCGTGCCAGTGTCTTTCTGCTCCTCCTCCTTCCTGGATGGAGAGTGAGAGAGAAAAGAATATATTAAATCAAATGTAGAGGTAGTTTTCATTTTGGTGGTTAAGGATTTTTATTAAAAAAAAAGAAAGAAAATGAAAAAAAAATCGAGTATGAATTCAGAGTACTTGGATCCATTTAGTCTCCTCAACTTGAGATCAAATTCTAATTCCAAGCTAGAATCCAGTCTCACATGTCCCCAGCATCTCTATGGTAAACATTAGGTGCTTGGTGGTTTTCAAGCATCCAGAGAGGGACAAGAGGAGGAGCTGAGGCAACCGTATGAAAGAGCAGGGTTTGATTCTATACATATTCTTATATCTTCTTATCAAGAGGTGTGTGAGAGGAATGGGACAGAAACCAAATAGAGCTTTGCTCCCTCTTAACCACCACCCAACCTTTTGTGAGTTTATATACGTGATAATCTAGCATGTGTGTTTTAGCATAGATAAACTGCCCATTTTTTGCTGTAAACTTGTAGTAATTTCTTGTGATCTTCCTACCCCCATATGCTTCTATCATGTCTTTCTGATATATACCATTATTCTGACTTTTTCCTTCATAAGTTTGGACAAAATAATTATATAATTCCCAAATTTCTTGACACTGCCCTAAGCCACTTTATATAATCATTGAAAACACAAGGAAAGGATGAGGAGCAGGCTAATCTCCCTTCCTTGCAAAGACATGCTGAGTGAAAATCTTGAATATAAATTCAGTGACATTGATGCCTAAAGATTTTTGCTTTTTATATATCCCTAGCTTTTTAGATTTAAATATATAGCTGTATAGTTTCTAACACTTTGTCACTTTAGCATAGTAGTTACACTTTCTTACATATTATGCTACCTTCTTGGTATTCCATTTTATCTTGCTTTTAGTCTAGCAAGGACACTTTGTTTTGCATCATAGACATAATAAAACATAGAGCTAAAAGATCGGGAGGGGGGCTCCAATGGGACAAAACCCAGGGGAACATTACCTAAACAAATGTTCATCTAATTGGACATTATTTGTTAGATATCCTAATTTTTCAAACTTATAAAAATTGTAGAAATCTGACTCTGGGTGTGCCCATAACCATGGGGACAGCTGGAAGCTTCCATCAAAGGTCTGCTTTTTATCTTACTATTATAACACTGTTGAAAGTTTGGTTTGTTTTTTTGTTGTTGTTTTTTTTTTTTTCTTCAGGCAACAACATCATTATCACAGAGATAGAGGGTGTAAATAAAGACAATCATTTACATTGGGAATTATATAATTATTGTGTCCAAATTAATGAAGGGAAAAGTCAGAATAATGGTATGTATCACAAAGACACGATAGAGGCATTTGTGAATACGAAGATCACAAGAAATGAATAGAGGTGTGCAGCAAAAAATGGGCAGTTTATCTATGCTAAAATACACCTGTGCTAAATTATCACATATATGAACTCACAAAAACTTCATCACCATTGGTACACATTACAGCCTGTACTCACTACTTCTGCTCCAGAAAGGATTCCCATTTATTTAAAAACTGTGGCATGCTAACATGTCTCTAAAAGGACAGAAAAGTCAGCACAATCCTGAATCACTTTTAAATTTTATTACTCAGCTTGTTATAAATCATTAAGCTTGAGAACAATTTCTTTATTCTGTGGAAAGTTGTAATACTTTTTCCTGATGGAGACATTGTCCCTGCATAAAATTCTGGTATTTCACAAGTTTGGGCTCCAAATACACTGAAAGATCTTTTTAAGACACTTTAGACATTTTAAAGTGTTATTAATATAATATATACCTCTTTCAGTTTCTTGCAATAAATAAAGCACCTGGTTTCACAGGTGGGGGATAAGGACACGGTTTCCATACGGTTTTTTTTAATTTAAACTTCTTTAAAACACATTTATAAAATAGTTCACTTTTCTTTCCTGTAATATACGTGGCACATTCAGATTCTTGTAGTGTGGGATTGTATTATAAGTGTGTTAATGCCCTACTGGGACAGCCTGCATAATTCTCTCAAGGTTTTGCCATTTATGAGTGCAGTGATCTCAAATTCTTCCTTAGAAAGTCCTTATTACAGCACAATGTCTTTCCTGTACTTTGTTTATATAACAAAAATTTACTGATGACACAGACAACTGCAAATTGCATCACAGTTGCAAGCATGAATGTATTCGTACAGTCAGCTGAAGGGTAAAGCTCCATTGCACCCCTTGACCAGGTTCCTAGGCTGAGCAGATTATATAATTTGTAAGGAAATGCTCAGAGATGTCATAAGAGAAATGGGGATAGAGAAATTCAAGAACCCTTAGTCAGAAAAATTAGTTTATAAATACTGTCCGGTGAAACTGAAACTCCCAAGTTTTTAAAATTATTTTTAACACATTAAAAAAGAAAAAAGAAAATAAATAGAAATGTAATGTAGTTTAAAATGTTGAACAGAAAATTTAAAGACAGAGAAACAATATTCTGTATGGGTGGCTTTATTATTATGACTGGTAAGAAATTGTGTTTAGGTTGTGCAAGGAATTTTCATAGATGTTTACTGTCTCTTCTTTCTGTGTCGTGCACAGAGAAAAATTAGCAAGCTGTCCATTAGAGGCAGTCCATACTTTGGAGCTGTATTAGAGACATGGTCTTCACAAAATTTGATTTTTACTATAGTTGGTAATTTAGAGGGGAAAAGTGCTTAGCAAAAAGAGATGTGATGGGAAATCTTATTCTTGTGCTGAACAATTAACACCTCACCAAATTTTCTGCAATCATTTTATAGTGTATGATGCTGGAACCTTCCAAACTAAGCTATTCTATGACTATTGGTGCACCTGAGAGTAAAAGAATGTATGCCAAAGCTGAGAAAAAGAAGTAGAGTGAAACAGCGACTGCTGTGAGCCAGTATAGCACATTTTGATTTGTCAGAAATAATAACATATTCAAAGACAACATTAAAGTTAGCATTGCCTGATGCTCCTGGGCCTTTGGTTTGCATAAGGGAAGGACAAACAGGTTTCTAGGTTCCAAGGGTTTTCCTGAAAACAAAAGAGTGCCAGTCATACAGCTTTCCCAAGTTTGGTCATTATTTTCATGGGTGATAAGATGTTGAGGCATAGAAGCCATGGCATTTGAGCATTCCCCATTTAACCCTTTCCTGGGTTAAATGGAACAATGTTATATAAAGCAACTTGAAATCCACACAGAGATGGATTTTTTAAGAGGTCAGTATCATTATTAGTGAGGTGCCTGGTGTGTAGAAGGAATTTCATCTTAAAGGGCATGAAATAGCTGGAAACAATTTTGTACCTGGACTAATGATACTGTCAGGGCTCAGACTGTACCCTAAGACTTTCTTAGATCTTTGGCTCAGACAGACAACTGAACAGCAGCAGGTAAGGGGTACACTGCTAGAACATCCATTATTATCAGCTGTGTTTTAGGCAGTCCAAACTCTTTCCCTGGAAATATAGAATAAGTTGTCACAAGGAAAAATAATTATGACATACTCCACAATGAAAGTAGAATAATTTAAAATAAACCCTATAAACTGGACTTGAATAATTTAAAATAAACCTAATAACCTGGTGATATTCATCCAACAATGAGATAAAATGTGTAGTTGGAGGAAGAAGGAAAATTGTTTTATTTAGAGTAAACACTTCCAAAATATAAATATTTATTAGTCTATGTTGGATCTCAGTTCTGGATGCCCAGAGTAGAAATGTTTATGTGATCATTCCAAAAACACTATTTAGCATAAAAATCTCTTTGGTTCCAGTTGCTGCTTGGGTTTAGAGCAGGCACAGAGGAGTGCAGGTTGTGTTTTATGGCTTTAGAAGTTCAGGCCCAAGAGGTTTCCTTTTGTTTCTATGTACAAAATTATTTGCTTTAAAAAAGTTTTGCAAATATTGCTCAGCTGAATGTACACATTAAAGGGGAAGAAGCTGGTTTATACATCTCTTCTGAATAATATTTCAAGTGCTGCCTGCTCCAGCCCTGCACTGTCACAGCAAGTGCTATTTCCCCTCCTGATCCAGCTTCAGTGTTGCACTTTGCATTTTTACTTCATTGGTCCTAGAGCACCTACAAACAAGTATTTATACCTGGCACAGCCACAGAGCATGGCTGCATTTTATTTTCCTTTTCCAGAAGTGAAATCACTTGCAGTTTAGAGCTAAACTTTTTTGGCTTTGATTTGCTTTACTTTAAGAACAAGCACTGTAAATAATGAGTGTTGAGATAATGTAACAAGTTATGAAATGTCTAAAGTTAATGGCAAAGCAAAAAGTGACAGAAGTGATTATAGAAAATGAGATTCATCTGAATATATGCAAAGCATTAGTTATATCTACTTTGGTATTTCTTTTGTGCTTGTAGCCCCTATACCAAAAAACACTTTTCAGATAAATTTACTATATTCAAACTCCAATAACATTCTTCTTTCTTTAATATAATAAAGATAAAATGTTGCTTTCAGCAGCACTTTGTGTGTGAAAAAAAAATGTTCATTTTAATGGTAATTTGTTTTGTCTTGTTCATTCTCTTGAATTTAATCCAAATTCCATAGTGAGAGATGAATGGAAAGAGTTTTATAGAACTAAACACATATATATAAATCATATATGTCTTATACCTCTGTGTATATATATATATATATATAATATATAAAATTTAAATATTTGTATATATATATGTATATATTTTCTAATGATATATGAGAGTTCTGCTTTTGAGAATGTTAAATTGTAAGGGAATTTTTGGAACTAAAATATAAATAAATAAATACAAAGGCAAAAATAAAACAATTTTCTTAACTTTCATAGAACTTCTTATAATAAGGAAAAAGGACTTTTAAAATTTGTAAGGAACTGCAACATCCAGAAATAACTTCCTTTTTTTTACCTTTATCTTTATTTTCTTTTTTGCATAAGTCTTTATGAGCAACTTTCACCTGTTGCACAGTGTTGAGTGTTGTATAAAGGATAATAAAGCTTTAAACAGCTTAGTTTATAACAGTTTTCTACAATCTTCCCTCCATATAATTCCTAATCATTACTACAGAAATACACATTGTAATGTTATAGGGCACTGTAAGATCTGTCAGCATACTCTTATAAAAGTGAAAGATTTAGGTTTGGATGGCATTTTTCACAAAGTATAAGTAAAGCTAATAATTCCTGGATAAGCTATAGTGAAAAAAAAAAATATTTTCTGAAATATTTTATACTTGAAACACACACATACTGTTCTAATCCCTCATCTTTCATGAATCTAATAAAATATCTATTTTACCACTCTAAAGTTCCAATATCTCTTAATGGGAGGAAAAAAGAGAGATGCTTGCAGAATCTTTTAGTGATTGCAGATGTGATCTTCAAACCAAGGATTCTGCTCAGTCTGTAAGACTTTTTCTTACTTGCATACCCTAGGAAAATTAGATTTCACATATAAAAGAAATGGGTATTCCACTGTTCCACCTACTTAAATAAGAATCTTGATCTATTTTACTCTCTTCTTCTTCTGGTAGTCCCTTTCAGATGTTAATGAACATTAACATATAAAAAGCTCAATGCTAAATCTACAATCTCTGTTAAAAAACCAAGCACTCATCTCCTGTTATTCTCTTCTAAGTTTTTTAAGCTTTCCTTATACACCACCTACTTTTCCTTTCCCTCATGTGTATTTGCTTTGGTTTCTAGCAGCCCACTAGTGAAATGAGCTGTTCTGAATTGCTCACCTGGATTTCCCTCCCACCCTGCTTTCATTAGCCTTCCAAACACTCAATTAGGTTGTCATATCAGGTAGGCGCATAGACAGCATGTGCTACTTAATTACGTCTTTTAAGAGAAAAAAACCCCAAACCTAAGTAAAATCAAACCAAACACCCCCACTCACCCCCCACCAAAATGCTGAAGAATTTTCCTGGTTTTAAAAATAGAAATCTGTGATGTTGTTTGCTTTTCTTCACAAAAATTACTAACAGTGACTTTCAATTTAAAAGTATGCAGGGTTTAGATTTTTAGATGATGGAGAAGAAAAAGGAAAAAGAATAAAAGCTTTGGATAACAATAGAAGCCTTTTTTTTTCTTTTGTCCAAGCATATGAAAAGTTTACTACACCGTCTGCTCTATTTACAGAAAAATAAGTTTCCTAGAAGGTCAGAGATATAATACACATACCAAAAAAAAAGGGCGGGGTGGAATAAATAAAGGGAATACAAACACTAAAATGCACATATAATTCAGGTTTGCTACCCCAGAAGCTGTGATTCTTCATAATGATATCTTCATATCCATGACTGTACCATACTTCACATCCTTTCACATCTTATGTGAATATCGCCCCTTCTAAACGGGCCTTAGCAAAATGAATTCTAACATGACAAAAATATTCTAACATTATTTATTTCACATATGTTAAAATAAAATCCTGCCCTGGCTTCCAGTTTAATTGCCAACAGGATGTAATGAGGATGAATGGCTATGGAAAGCAAAATGATGAGGTTTAGTGCATTTATTTAACTATATGTATAAAAGCATAATTGCACACATGTAATGAGGGTCTTGATATAAACTGCCTACTGCTGTGAAACTCAAACTTTTGCTTTCTATTTTATTCTGTTCTATATGAACTTCAAAATAATACTGAGGTCATTTTGGTAAGTATGGTAAGTTTAGTATGTTAAGCCATTTGAGTAGAGAGGTTCGTATCTGAAAGGTGCATTGGGACCCCAACAGCATTTCATGGCTGTTTTATTGAATGTGGATGTAAATTACTGAGTTGTACATGACACTTTCTTGCTGCTGGATGTCCTGGAAGATTGGTAAGACGCTGTTGCTTTGAAACATCCAGATATTTGGGAGGAGCAGTTAGAATTTCTTGCTTTTGAACACCCAAGATTTTTACACCAAACCAAAACAAAATAAAACCACAAAAACCCCCACAAACAAACAAAAAAAAACCCACCCAGCTTTGCAGCAGATGTAGTTTACCAGGATATGCAGCACTGGATATACTTGCAAGCAGACACATTCTACATGGATGCTTTTGGCACGCGCTCTGACACAGATGGTGTTTGCTCAGCAGCACAGCCAGAGCACTCTACCTGGATCTACATGGAGGGTTTAGAAGCAACCAGGTGGTTAAAATAAGTATAGAAATACTGATCTCTTCCATCAAGCTTCTTCCAAGCTTATAGCTTGTTCTTCTAATTTTAAATATACAGACTAGGAGGACCAGGCTAGCCCAAATACTGGTTTTCAACCAAATGGAACCTTGACAGAGAAAGAAGAAGCAGACTGAAAAGACTCAATAGCTCTCAGAAACAATTATAAAAATCCATCCCAATTTCGCTGAAAACATTTGTCATTTTTTTTCAGAATTTAATTTAAGAAGTAGAAATGAAGATAGAAGGATGAGTTTTATTATGCCTGTTCAGTAAAAATGTACATAGACATTCAAAAGCTGATGCAAATTTTGCTGTGTGGTATTTCTATTTATTCACAATAAGCTCATTGGACGTTCTGGTTTGAGCTGGTTTGGGCCTTGCCCTCACAAAAGCACCCATTGACTTGGGAGTATTACTGTATTTTTAGATGTAATTATTCTTTTAGGAGCTGACAGACTTTTCTCCTTGTGTAAATTGACTAGAAAAGCTCTCCTGTGGACACTTTACTTGTAAAGAGAAACAACTTTTTTCAGAATACTTGTTCTGCTCATGACGAGGCCTTTACAGTGAAATTGCAATGCCAGTCAAATTTTCTCCTTACAGATAAGGTTTAGGTATCATGGTGAGCCTAATCACTTGCTTATAAAGGAAGTATTAAAGCACATTCTGGAACCTCAGAGAAAACATAGGTAGAATTTAAGTACTCTGAGTGTCATATCCATAGTTATCAATGCACTGGTGAATCAAGAATACTGCCATGTCCGCATCACCCTAAATACCTAATTTGATAAAAATATGTATATATACACACGCATACATAGATTAATTTTATATTACATATACACACACTATACCATTTGCTAAATTCTGCTGCCTTGCCCACGTTGCCTCTTCCAAAGCTCATTCCTTAGTTTTCTTTCATTTCTCAACAAGAATAAAAACAATGAAGAATTTTGTGTCCTCTATATGTCCTAATTTGTACCCCATCTTTGGGGTACAAACCCCAAAGATTTTTGTAATAAATCCTAATTTAAAACCTGAATTCAGGTCAGGAATTTTCAACAGTACAATAATTCCAGTTAAGGAACAGAAATATTAAAAGGTCATTCTCATGATGTTTCAGCAAATCTGTTTCATATCCCATTTCCAAATCTAATTTTTTAAGGAATCTTTCCAGTTAAATTTAATATAATGATCAAGATAGAAATTAAGTGAGTTAAAAAGATTCTAAATTCTAAAAAAAAATCCCTAGAAGCAATAGCAGAATACTCTTGTCCCTAAATTAATCTTAACCAAGACAGACTTGATAGCAGTTAACAGTAAAATATCATCTGAATAGTTTTCGTACAATTTTCTCCTGTTGATTTTTTACCAATGCCACCCTCAGAGCAGGACTTAAGCAATTTGAATAGTTAACTCTGATAGAAACAACACCCTCCCATCCCTTGCTTGATACAGAGAGTTTGGTAGATTTGTCAGAATTTCTTTAAGCTAGAGAGAAAAGAAAAAAATAGAATCTGTAAGCAATTACTTCTGTGATAACCAAATGGTCTGTCTGCAAGGAACTTGGATGACAAAAACCTCTATAGTGAAGGTCAAATATTTCTGCTAGAACACACAGGCAGGAACGCAGATTTGAGTGCATTTGTGGTTGTATCTTTTCAGTGTATCTAAGGCTCAGTCAAAGCAAGCTTGTTAGATTCAGAGAAAATAATTGAAAACTAATTTTTAACACCGCCATTTAGTGTGTGGGAAAGACATGCAGATGAGGATGAAAGCAGAAGGGAAGGCAGTGGTGCTTCGATGGAAATGGAGGACTGTGGCTTTGACTTTAGAAGACAGAGAAGGGTATATACAAATGGGAACACAAGCCATGACAAAGAAAATTGTTGCCTTTATTCAGTGGCTTTCATTAAATCAAACACTAAGTGGCAATTACTGAGATTCAATGGGTACATTCAGGCTTTGACAACCTTCCTCCTCCTCCAAACATGGCTTTTATATTTCGTTTGTCTTGAAACACCTGATGGCTTTGTGATATGAAACAACTATTACTCCAAACTACATAACACAGTGTGGGACAATCAAGTGATCCGTGAAAGGCTCTTTTATTTCTCGGTAATTTGAGACGTTTTTATTTATGGCTTGTCTGTGATTGTGTGGGAATGTATATGTGAGTGTGTGTGGAATTATGTTTAAAGGTTAACCTCTTACATTTGCAGCTCTGTCATGCACTATATGTGCTTTTATGTTTTAACATTAAACCAGTTCTCAGTTTTGTTTCATCTGAAATACTAGGCTTTAAATATTTACTGTATTAAACAAAATTTCATGGAAACAGAACAGGAAAGATAATTTATATATTATGATAGATACAATGAGAATGTAAGTAAGATGAAATATAAATTACCAAATCTAGCCAGGTCACTCATTTTAACATACATGCTTATGTGTGACTTAATACAATGTTTTATGGCTAAAAAAAATAGTGGTTTAGGAACACAGAAATAAAGAAACAAATGAAATCTAAGTATCTATTAAAAGTCATCATGCCATGAGTCCTGTTTGAATAAGTTACGTCTCAAATCCAATTTTTCTTTTTAAACGCTCTTGTCCTGATTGAAAACTTTTTTCTAAAACCTCACAAAGAAATATATTTCATAATTGCATTTCACTTTTGTTTTTGAAGCTTGAGTATGAACTCAGCAGTAAGTTGTGTTCGATACACCATGTGTTAGATAACAAAATGCCAGGTGTCCAAAGTGATATCAGCTCTCGATGAAGAGAACTATTCATCTATATGTGACAACTTCAGATAACATTCAAGGTATGTTGAAATACACGTCTTTTGCAAACACACTCTAGATGTGAGTGTTAATAGGACAGACTTGCAGTACATTTGTCCCTGAAGAATATTGATTTTCTGATGCTGAGAAATCTTTGCAAGTTCTACTAACCTCTTCTAATATATTATTTCTACTTTCTGCAAAATCTTGGGTTTTATCTATGAAGCATCCATCAAAATAAATATCTAACCTCTTTTAGTTTTTGATAGTTATTTGGATAAAACTGGACCGCTTCCAGATATGTCCCTCTCAAAACTTATAAACATCTTTGCTTTCTTATCTTTTTCTAGATCTACAGGACTTAAATAGTAGGCAAAAACTAATTTTAAAATGTTTACTGATAAAATTAAGACATGCATTAAAAGGCAGAATACATTTAATGTCATATTTTAAAAATATTATAATCAGAGATTTCTATTTTTACTCCAGACTCAAAAAAGACAGCATTTTAAAATGGATTTATAATAAGCTAATAATTCTGTTTTTAAATTATCTTCAACTTTAGGGCTTTTGGCTATTACAGGACTATAAGGGGTGAAGGAAAGTTATAGGAAAATACTTTGCTAAGAGAACCACATCTGTATCCACATTAGAATGCACAAGTACCCAGATTCATGTATTTTCATATAGCTTGAACTGTAGCTAAGGTTCAGAAGGATCATAAACACCATTTTTGTGCAAAGTGCAACATCTTGTGCTTTTTTTTTTCAACTTTAAAACTGACAAGGTTTCAATAAATATGTTTTAGTATTTAAATATCTTCTCAAGGAAAATATCTTTTGATTTTGTATGATAAAATCTCTCACTGGAAGAGTATATGTTTCTGTTTATGGGAAACTTAAGCCTGACTACAAAATAGCATTACTGACATTTCTGTACTACATTTCAAGTTTTTGTTTTTGATTTTTTGAAACAACAGGCAAAGTCCAACTATTCCTCACCATACAGCCTGAGAGGTGTAACACACTGCCAGGTCTCTCACTGTTTCCCTTCAAGGCTGGCAGGTATGGCAATGCTCAGCTCTGAATTTTCAGTGGCTCACTGGACAGAATCACTGTGATGCTTTACCTGTGTCTGTAGCAGGCATGGCTGGAAAGGAAGGGGCTACTGAAGAGACAGAAAGCATAGTTTAAAAGAGGAAAAGTTGTTTAGAATGCTAAACACATGTGAGTTTACATCTGTTACCATTTATTTTTTCATCACTGCAACCCATATTTTCATTCTTGAAGCTGTTTTACTTTAATAAATGAATCTTTAATTAGCAATATATTTGAATTGGGGGAAAAAAAAGTGTTGAATCTAAGTTTGGTTGCTACTATAGCTGCTTGTGAAATGAGATTTGGTGATGTCTACCCTTAAGAACTATGCTAACCCCCTGAAAATTCAACATTATGAAATAGTCAAAACTACTGCTATTATTAGGATACTTTTGCTGCAAAATTACTGATTGCCAGTGCTATTACTGTGAGTACTGCAATCACTTTTACCCCCTATTCCTGTTACTATTATGACTACTATCTTCGTGATTGTTTCCATACTAAGTCTATTGCTGCTGCTACAACTACTATATTAATATTAAAAATTGGTCACCAACTTCAAATTGCTTCCATTTCAGAGCCAATGGCATTGCCAATAGGATTTTTTTCTATTGTAAGTTCGCAGTCAGATAAAGCACTTTCTGTTACCGTTTATTCCTTGACTAGAGAGAGCAAGCCTAGATGACTAGTTTAGACTAGATTCCTTTATACAACTCAAATTAATAGAATGAATCCTATGTGAATGAAGAGATCTCCATGGAAAGAAGAAAATATGACGTTGCAAATTTACTGACCGCTTACTTCTTTGCAGAAGAATACTCTAGTCAGAGAAGGTTCTGATTTATTTATTTTATTTTCAAAGTTGTAACTCTCCTAAGCTCATAAAAAGAACAAAGTGGAATTTAGAAGAGACAGAAGGATCTCTTACACTTAATTCACAATAGCACTTGTCTCTTATCACACTCTTCTATTGTCTGAGTACTGAATCAGAGCCTTTGTAATACTCAAACCACAAATTTACTATTGGCAGAAATCATTGCCAAGAGCAAATGCCATATAAATTCACCTCTCAGTATTCTTAATATTAGGGAAAATCACTTTCTCCTTGCTCTTGGCTTAGAAAATAATTTGCTGTTGGCCTAGAATATCCTTTGTGCCAGTTTTATGCCTCTAATAAGTTATATTAGCTACGTGCATCCTCATGCTTACCAGCTAGTCTATATCTTCTTTTTTCTTCGTCCTTCCACAAACTCTTCTCTGTTCTGGAGTCAAGCAAGCAGAAGAGAGTTGTTTTCTTCTTCCTGAATATCCACTGTACCATCAACAACACACTCTATTCTGCCAGAATACAAGACTTCTTCCAGCTATAGTTTATGATTTGATCATGTTTCTAGAGGGATTAAATGTTGAATATGTTGAATAGGGAGAACAAGCATCTAGCTATTGAATGCACCTTTAAGAATTAATAATTATGTAAAAACAAAACAAACCCAAGCAAAACAAAACTAAAAAAACCTTTCACAATCTTTCTCTTTGTTTTATGCTACGTGATCTGGACAAGATGATACTTAAAAAAACTTCTTTCTCTTTTATGATATGAAATCAAACTTCTTATTGATTCTTTTTTTATTAGTTTTTTTCCTTAAATGCAGATCAAACAAGTGTGTGTGCTTCTAGGAAAATATTTAAAACTTATGAAAAACACATTAGCAGAAGTTCTCATTTTTACCTGATGCATGTAGTAGAAATAGAAAATGAAAGGAAAAACGGGAAAGTTTTTTTGAGATCTGAGAAATATAATTTTTCACAATCATTTCTGGCTTCTGAAACACAGTATGTAGTAAATAGTTCAACAGGAATCTCTTGTTACAGAGAATAACTAAAAACTTTCTACAAAGAGCAGATAGTTGTTATCTTTCTTGTATGTAGCAGTATGTTGAAAACAATGTAGAATGCTGTGGTTGCTTAATACAGTTTTATAATCTAAGTACTTATGTGTGCCTCACTTGGTTGTAGGAAGTTCATTCAAAACGTGGGTATAACCCCACTCTAGCACAAAGGATAAAAGTGAATGCAAAATGCTCAAATCAACAAGAATATATCAAGATGTCTAGCACGAGGACAGTCACACAGGCTACTATGAATAATAAATGAGTCATTTTATTTCTAAATGAGCTTTTTCCCTCCACTGTTTAGAAGCAAGAGAGAAAATCAAGATAATTAAACCATCAATCCTGTATATCAAATCAATTAAGAAAGCAGTTAACTTTGGCATTCAGAAGTCCTTCGATGTTGGTTTCATCACTCTGTTGGGAAGGCTCTACCTTTTTCTTTGTATTTGTAAAGTAAGTTCCTTGTAAAGTAAAGTACAACAGGCAACTAACTCAGAGCAGAGAGTTTCTCTTGTAAAGAGCACACATCAAAAATAAATCATAATAATCAACAGATGAGCTTGAACAAATAACACTGACTTGCTAAGATTCTAGAAAGTTTAAAATTCTTATAACTCTTACAAGAAAACAGCCATCATGCCAGCTTTTATTTGTGTTAGGGAGGAAAAATATTAATGATTACCAAATGAATACATCAGAAAATAAAAAACATTTTCAAAGTTGAAACTAGTTTTTAGAGAAAAGAATGTTTTTAGCACAAGTGAAAATAGTTGTTTTGCAGACAAAGTATTAGAAAAATACTTTTTTACTATTGCAATATCAAGATTTGTGATTCTGTAATTTGTTTTAAATAAGACATGTATTAAATTGCACAACAGCAGATATTTCTCCTGAACAATCCGTCAGTGCCTCTTGACATCAGCACTTTGAAGATAAACTTTAGAGGGACTGTAAAACTGAAACACAAAGTGGTATTCCATCACACAGAGATGTGTGAGCCTTTACTTGTTTGTTGTTTTCTCTCTGTTCAATATGTATACATTTTGCACATATAGGCTATTTTATTTTTAGATCGTGTTACTCTGAACCAAAAGACATTGTCTCCTGTCCATGCTGATATATTCAAAACCAAGAAAATGTTGCAAGCTTGTCTTAAGATAGAAAAATCAAGAGCTGAAATATCTACAACTGTCACTCATCCTCAGAGCATCTGCTAAAGCAAGTAGTGGTGAGAAGAACCTCTCTGATAAGCTCTAGTAAACATGAAAAATACAATGAAAATATTCCCAGAGCAAAACTGAAGTAATTCATATTTGATTCAAGCTAGTAGAGGGGCACAAAGGATGGAAGGTCCTATTCATCATACACTTAATAAAGGAATCAAACATCATTCCACTGAGCCTCATGGGGTGAAATTCCAAGACTAAGAAACCCACAAACACAGGTTCAACAAAACATTTCTCCTCTCCTCATCTGTGCCCAGAATACAAAAAGCATGCCTGTAACCATAATTCCCATTTTTCTAGACTTATGTGTCCATTTGTGTTTCCTTCTACTGCAGTTAAAATGAAATATTGGCTTGAATTATGGCTAGGAAAGTCTAGTGAAATATTCTGGCAGCTATATGCTTTCCAGAAGGGTGCAAAAATTACTCCTATGGAAGTTATGGAACAAGAAAACAAGACAGATGCCATGATCTCAGTGAACTGTCAACAAATTCATAGAATCCACATGTTTGATCTCTTTGGAGTCAGGTGTTGATCCTTGGTGAATGAGTATTCCGTATCCTTTTCAAACACATTTTTTGACTCACACAGTAGCACAGAAATGAGAAGACTTCTACATTCTAAATCCATGCAAACCACATTTTTCTTATTTAAACAACACCAATTAATACTGCCTTTTAAACTGGATCTATGGAGATATTTAAAATAAGAGTGAGATAAGAGCTTTCATCAAATTTCATAGGGTCCTATGATGCCCAGTTTCAAGTTTCCTCTGGACATTTCCATCCCCAGTGGCAGACCTAGATATATTGTAATATATCACTTTCTTTAGTATTCCCTTCATTCCTCCTCCTCCATCTTTTCATGGTAATTAAAATGAGGCACTGGACCACTGTGGAGGGTCCCAGCAGATCCCTAGTCTCTCTGAGTGGTGAATCACTGGCTCAGGGCATGCCACAAAATGCACTTGAATAAAGTTGCATGTCCTCTGGGTTATCTTGGCTCTACTTCTGGCATTCTCAGCTTTCGGCTAGTTCCTTAGGAGCACTTACGGTCAGACCAGCTTTATCATCATCCTGCGGGAGAGTATGAGTTTTGATACCGTTGTCCCATATATGTGGCAAGCATTTGTAATAGTAAAGCAGCTCAGAAAATCTTGAAGCTGATAAACCCACATCAGTTGTTTATTCTTCTGTTTAAATTTTGAAAACTTAAAATACCCACACAACAGAAACAGCAAGTAAGATAAACAATTTCCAAGGACAAATGAGAAATACTGTAAAGTGTTTGAGGTATTTGAGTTCTAGAATTTGCAGCCCTTCTGTTACAAATTCAGGAACCACCACAGTTTGGCCTAGAGTTTTATTATTGAATCTCCTGCCCCAAGCCTAGATTTATCAAGAGAATTACTTAGGTTTTGTAATCTTTGAGTGAAAGCCAAGTCCAGATTGGAATGAATCTGGGTATAATTTGTGGTTCCCTATCATGACTTGATCAGACTCAACTAGTCTGTCTAGAGTTTTCTTCTTAATTTTTGAATTTGACGGATCTTGAAACTTAGAAGAGGGGTCTAGACAGAGAGATGAACATATCCTTGTGAAATGTTTTAAAGACAACTACCACAATCACACAGACTTCTTCTTTCACCTGGAATCAAAGAATGGTGCAATCTTTTTAAAAAAAAACTACCCAAAATTCTCACTAACAATTGGGTATCTTTGATAATTTATTTTAGTTTATTGCAGTATTTATTTATTAGTGAAATTTGTTTTCCTTCTCTCACTCCAAATTTGCTTTTTTTAATTGTGCCAAAAGTATTTAATTCTATAGGCTAAGATACACTTTATTTACTGCCCTAAAGTAATAAATTTGGATTGTATAAGAATCAAACACACATGCCATGTCCACAGAGAGAAGAGAGTACAAAGGCTTCTTGTGAACTAAATCTCACATGAGCTTTCAGTCAAGGACCTGGGCTCAGTACCATGAATTAGTCACTTACTTTTTTCTTATGTTTCTATGTTATACCAACAGAAAATAACCCCTGCACCACAATTAAGGCACTTCCGTTCTTCACATACATTGAATTCAGAGCTCCCAGCCCTCTGTATCTTCCCATGCTCACACAGAGTCCCTGATCTCACCCGTTTTGGATAGGATATTTGGAGCCAATGCAGCAGCTGCTTAATCCAAGTTTTAAATGAAGCTCACTGCAAGCATTTGAAGCAATGAACTAGTCAGGTTTGATCAATGAGAATCTTTTCCTCCATAATTTTAAGTATTCTAGACAAGTGTTATGAATACTTCTGGCTCTTGGTATGGTTTCACTTAGGAATTTGGAAGGGGCGGGGTAGGCTCGCATGGGTAAAGTGGGGCATGATGAAAGTTTTCCCTGGAGAAAAGAATTAAAGGTTCAGTAACAGAAAGATAGAGAGCTAAAAAATTTATGTCAGAATTATTTCTTAAAGAGATCTCTTTGGGGAATGTACTTAATTTATTATTTCAGAAAATTCTATATCTTCTGAAAGGAATACAAACATACCCAAAGACAGTTCTGAGGTTTTATGCCTAAGAAACTTCCAACTTGCCTCCAAGGCATTCAGTCATCTTGTTTACTTTGCAGTGTCTGGGACACAGTAACAAACACTTTTCTTGATTAGGTCTTGGTGAAGGTTTCAGAGGCCATAACTGGTTCACAGCTGTCAAGGCTTTTCTTACCATTGCAGGGAGCAGCTGATTATTCTCTTCAGTCCGAACAGTGCATCATTTTACATGTGCATATAAGGCTGTGGAGTTTTTTCTGTGGTTTTTTGGGCTTTTTTTTTGTTTTTTTCAATTTATTTCTCTCTTTAAATAGCCACAGAGTCATGTATAACACAAAATTGTTTACCAGCTAATTCAAATTTTAATTTTTAGGAAAAAAAACCCGGTCAAAAATATTATTCTGTAGTTACTAGTTCTAATTAAGAAATCAAAAATAATCTGCAGGAATTTATTTATTTTACCTGCAATTTCTGGGAGAATTAAAATCACAACACAAGCAGGAAAAAACTCCACCCTCATCCACCCAAAAAAACCCAACCAACCAATCAACCAAACAAAAAAACCCCAAAACCCTGACAACAAAAACCCAAACACCCCCTTCTGCTCCCTCTGAAAAACAGGAAGTAGTAAATATCTGAAGCCTAGATTTTCTGGTATATGGGGTGTATATAGATATTACAAAACTGACAGGATACTGTTTTTAAGTTCCTGTTCACATACTTATTTTAGTGACTGAACCAGGCCAGCAACACTTTTCTCTGTTCATCTTAGACTACCATGTATTTACCCTTTTTTTCCCTTCCCCGTTAAAGATTGCCAGCAGAGATTTGCATAGCCTCTCATGTAGTTGATGGAAATCAGAAACTTTTCTGTTAGGGGTTCCGATGCCTACAAAAGAACCCCAGGAGCTTCAGAACAGTCCATCTTACCTGTCTTAGATATCTACAAATTTCACCCTACAAATGCCTAGTTTCATTGCCATAATCCCTTTCCCAGCCACAGATCTCATGATTGTCTGTCACTCAGTGTCTATATGGAGACCACTGAACCAAAAGATTAACTCAGAGGTTATACCACAGATGTCAGGTTCTGTGGGGCTCTCCAGAAGTGAGTACTAAGAAAAGATTAAAAAGTGGGGAGTTGAAGAATGTGACAGTTAAAAAGGGTCCTACACATTTAATTGATGGTAAGCACTTTGGTTCAGCCTACTTTTAATATAGCTTGAAGTTATAGGCCAGCAATTGTTTTAACTGAGAAGGTTTAGCATCATTTCTTTCTAAAATGTTCTCTAAATTTCCAAAATATGAACAGATTATCTTATTTCTAATTAACAATTAGATTTTAAAACTGATTTTGTGAAACAGTTTCTTCATGCTATGTTGATTTTCTTCTCTCCCTCAAGTCCAGTAATGTGATTTAATGGGGACTTATTCCCAAAATGTGACAAGTATTGAAGGTCTACCAATATGAACATAAAAGACACACTGTGATGTCTGAGTTGACAGTAGTAACTTGTTTCCATTTTTTCTGTGTGTGGTGGTGTTTCTGGCTAAACCCTGGGAAAGGCTCAAAGAACATTTAAACAACACCTAAAGTTATTAAAATGTGAGGCATGCACATCTGACATTTTTGTTTCTGTGTTTCTAAACTCAAGCATGACTTTAAGAACAGTTTAGGAAGACTGGGATATACAGCTTTTACTCCGCTGTTTTATATGCTTGATACTTTACTATGGGGTCAGTAGCTATATATTCACAAAGATGTTTATCCATTTCACTTGAGTATTAAAAATTCATATACGGAATGGGTATATGTAAAATATTTGAGTAATAAGATGTTTTGGAAAATTGACTTATAAATTTTAAATTGAAACACTGTATTTGCTTGGAACATTACTTTTTCCTCATTCTTAGGGAATATCCAGGGTGTTAAATAGTCTTTCCCTGGGTTTATTTTATAGCTGGCCTAGATTTATTACTTTTAAAAGGAAAGGAATGCATCTTAGCCTAAATGCACATAAAACTTACGTGGATTGTGGAATTTTTTAAAATGACTGATACTGCTCAATTGGAACTCAATGTGTCTTTTTACATACTGCAGAACAGAAACTTAAGGCTGGGTAAGAGTATCTATACTGTAAGAAGTGCCTGCTTCCTGTATATTGTCTTTATATGCTCAGATATTGATGGAAAAGTATTGTTTTAAAAACATCTTCCTCCATAACAATGGAGCTTGTTTTGCATTCAAGGACAGATTTATCTCTTATGGAAATTCACAATGAATGTTTTCCTATTTGTTTTCATTATTTGCATTGATTACTGTGTACTCTTACTGATCTTTTTTCCAGTGCTTCATAACAAGAAGATTTCTAACAGCATTAGTTTTTTAATGTTTTCTTTTGCAGTCACAAGATGAACTACACTAAAACACGGACTACATTCAGACAGGTTGAATTTTGTGGAGACAACTGAGATTAGGTGCCTACAGGTCTGTGTCTACACGTGAGGGAGGTGACAGACCTGCCGCTACAGTTAACAAAGAGAAAGCCAATATCATCAGCGCAGCCTAAAATACTTTTTCTGCTGACATACTGTAGGTGTCAGCTTTAGGATATGCTGAATGGCTGCTTAAGCTGTTTTGACTTTATTCATTAGATTTTATTTAACTAACATGTCAGCAGAGATAGCTATGTGACTTAACCTGCAGCTAAATCATGTACTAGTGAGAAATAGACTTACTAACTTGTTTAATTGCCAGACAAAATAGGTTCTTCATATATCATGGAATAGGTTTTGGGAGCACTGCAATTAGGAAAGAAAAACAGTTTTTGTATCAATGGCAATAACTCATTATGTTTGCTTTTTTAGGTAACATATGATATTTTCCTATTCACATCATAATATTGAAGGAGCACAGGAATCATTGCCTGGATTCATTGACCAAGCTTCTTTCAATCATTCAGTTAAGTTCTGTATACGTAACTTAGTTGAATAGTTGAAAATGCCACGTGTTATTCATAATAATGATTAATAATGATTAATTATTAAATGCTTTGAGTTTACAATACCCAGAAGATTGCTTTGTGGTTTTTACCTATAAAAAGTCACAATAAATATCTAAATTATACTTTAAATCATCTATAAAATTACAAATTGTCATTTTCCTGAAGTAGCAATGAAAATGTTTGACCCAAGTAATGTAGCAGGTCAAATTAGAGATCCATAGTGGCTTTTGCCTTCACAGTTTTATGGAATTTAGATTAATCCTAACAAGTGTTATAAGTGTCTTTGAGGAAAGAGTGAAGATATATGGACAAAATGGAATTACTGCTCAAGATAAACAGACATCTCTGCAAAAGTTGTTCACCTACCTACAAATACCAAGCTAATAGGATGTATAAGTAGGACGTGTTAGATGGCATGAGACACAAAAAGAGTCCTAAATAATGGAAGAAGTGTTAACTTGGTTACCCAAATTTGAGAGATGTGCTGGTGAGAAGTCAACACTATCTGAAAGGATTTGAAGAAATTGTGGGAGTTCAGTTAAGGATTTTTTTTATCTATGTGTTAAGAAAAACAGGTTTTCTGAAGCTGCTGGAGTAAATCGCCCATGTATGTTTGTACACATGTTTATGATTTTTTGAGAATATTGAAGGTGAATGTCATAAGGGGCCTTGAGCTGAAAACCCTTGAAATCAAAGTCTGTAGCTTTTGGGTTTTTTTAATGACCAGGGTATAATCAATGCCCTTTCTCTATACTATCTCTCAAAGTATCTCACTCTCAAAACAAGATTCAAAAGAAATTTTAAGTGGCATTTGTCATTGATGACACCACTTACTATCCTAATGCATCAGTAAAGCAGCAGATGATGTGATGATAATGCAATAAGCAGACTTTTTTTCCCCTAGGACTTATTTGGATCAACTCTTAAATACAATAAATTGTATCAGCATTTTCTAATCCATTCCACAAATGAGTAGAGTAAGAACAGCACTGCTATCTGTTAAAAGCTATTCCAAAAAAGGGAACATGTATCCTGAAGTCTCCACAAGGGAGAGGCATGAAATCAGTTGGAATTTGTATTTTAAATTTGCAGTTTGAGAACTCTTAGAAATTTAATTGTAGAGAAACAACAAATCCCTCTGCTACAAGCTCATCTCATTGTTTTAATGTTTATCCCACAATCCTATAGTAGATGGTTTAAGAGAGTTCTGTTATCTTTCATATTGCTCAAGTACTATTACAATTATCAATCCTGTGTGAAGTGTTGGGTAGCAAAATTTGTCGTATGGGGCCTCCAAAGTCTAACTGACAGAGAGATTAAATGGTCTCCATAGAGTCTGTTGGTCATGGAAAAGTTGCTTTGGTGTTTGATTGTGTGAGAATCAAAGGATGTGGTGTTGTTCAGTTGCCTTTTTTTGTTCTATGTGTGTCTGATTTGCTCGTGTAGTTGTTTGCTCTTCATACAACAGCAATTACTTTGGACTGCTGCAAGGAAACAATAGGACATTTTCAGAGAAAGGACAGAATTAGGCAGATGTGTGTAACAAATTCCTCTGAGTGGGAATAACATCAATCAATGGGTACTGTTAGGTTTTCTTGGAGTATTAATTTTTCTGACTGTCCTTTATTAAAATCTTTGCTTTTCATGACAGAAACTATTGCTGTTATTCAAAAGGTACAGGTTTTCTATAGGCAGCACAATGAAGTTTATTATTAAAAACAATGTATGTTATAATAAAAGTTATTTATACTCAATAGCCTATTTAGAACATAGAAGAGTGTAAAAATGTCAAGATGTTTGTCAAACATAAAAGGCAGCTTTTCTTCTGGTGAAATATGTGACTGTTATTGAAATATTTTTTTGCTTCTCTTGTATAAACATAATCAGTCTCAACTGAAATGACTTACATCTCAATTATATTTTGCATGTAATCAGTTCCAAACGCTTTGTAGGTGCACAGAGATGTGGAAATCAGCAACAGATCACAAAACAAAACAGAGAGTACCTTTATTTAAAAGGCACCTGAATAAAAGATGGGAATAATACAATGTTGGGAGCAACGCTGGTGCCAGGCAGACAAGATCTAAATAGAAACTGATGAGAGATGTCCATAAAACAAAAGCCTTCAAAGATGTCAATGAACCATCAAGTCTACAGCTGTCTCCATTTTTTTTGTTTGAAACTAGTGCTTAGCAGCAGTAGCAGAAAGAGTGGTAGACAAAAAATACAGGGGAAAAAAGATAAAAAATATATGGACATGAGAAATTTCCAGTGTTTGTCTTTGGGTCTGGAATTTTCCTGTACTAGAAGAAGAAAAACCTTTCTTTAGTCTCTTTAAGACACATTTTAAGATGCATTAATATCAAAATTGACTCTACCGCTTTTGCCCACCATGAAAGTTTAGAAAATGAAGACTTACTGAGAATTAAGAAAGGGTTCACTTTTTCTGATATATCTGGCTGCTAAACAGGTGCATTTAAGCAGTAAACTTTCATGTATTCAGTCAGAGAATAGATGGAAAGGGGGTCTCCTGTATCCAGTAACAATTGTAGATATATCTAGCACGTCTAGGTGTCATAAGAATGGAAGGAGATGTACTGGGGAAAACAAGGAGACAAAAACTGTGAGGTAGCATATTACCCTGTTACTTTACAGTATAGAAGAGAACGGAGTGAAAAACACCATAATAATAAAACATAAAGGTAAGCAAACTTCCCCCCAACCTCTGGGGAAGCTCTGAACTTGGTATAAGTGTTTGGATCAATACCTGAGTCTGTGATGAAATGGGAAATACTAATGAACAGGTCTGATTAACAGGTTTATTCTCATCCCTACTGAAATACCAGCCTTAGTTTCTGCCTCGGAAGAGTATATTCTGGTCACTTATACAAATAGAAATGGAATAAAAAAAAGTATTGAAATAGAAAGCAAAATAAAATGTGATTTAGATATAATTTTACAGAAGTGGAGCACATAAAGGCTCAATCAGCTGCTGTTTTAGAAAACAGGATTGCTGAGCTTTCCACACGTAATAGGAACTCCCTGGATAATTCTCTGGTTTGAACAGTAATTGCAAACTGTGCAAGAGGCATTCATAAGCAACAAGATGTAATTGCCAGCATTAGTGACTACAGAGAATACATCTGTTTTGATCCAAATTTTGAAAATTTCATGATAAACAAAATTTCACCATAGTTGAGGCATTTTTAGATCAATATGGTCACGTGAGGGGCCTTCTTTGTTTATGAATCCTTTGATGCTCGACTGAGCTTTTCCCACTATGCTGTCCTGTGGATAACTATAGAATTTAATTAAATTGATTGAACTTTTTCCTGATTAATAGCTCTAAAAAGTTTTTCATGGGACTTAATATGCACTTTTACTCCAGAATACTCATTGTCAAAATTTTTCTACTTCGACTATAAGATTGCTGAAACAAATGTCTGAATATTTATTTTTATTGTAGCCAGATCTTCCTTGGAAAGAGGTTAGACCAGTCAATTAAAAGACAGATATTCTGCTATCATTTTCTACTGTGAAATTACACACAATTTGTCAGTGGTACTTTTTTTTTTGCTTTTTAATCATGTAGCTGAACAGTGTAGGAGATCAGACATGAGACCTGGATTGTGTCGTTATGTGTCAGTGTAGGTCTAGAAGAGCCGTGAAATAGCTGCCCTGACAGGATGAAATTAATTAGGCATATGAAATCAGATCCTCTTGAAGAAGTAACTAAGTCTTTTTGTTATTTACCTGCAGGTGAAAGTAAAACTTCCTGTTCTATGTTCTATTCTATTGTATGGTTTTTTGGTTCACATTATTTTTCTGTTGTTCCTGGCCTCTTTATTTTCTGTTCATATTTTTCATGTTTTAGAATCCCATTCTCATCAACATGACCTTTATGAATGTTTTGTCTCCCAAATAAGCATGTACCCTTTTTGGCAGATAAAGAAGGAACAAAAATGGAGCCTGGATAAAGAACCATGGCTCTGACCTGGGCTTTAGAGATAGTTCAAGGATCCTTCAAAAGGTGTAGGCCCTTGCTACAGACCTACTGCTCCCATATAGCAAACACCAATCTTTTATTTGTCTCTGTACTCTGATTTCACAGAAGCCTCATGTGCCAAAGGAATTCAAAGAAACACTGGAATAAGTTGGAAATATTGTTAAAGGATGAGACAAGGATGTAAAATATCATGTGATAGGTTCATGAATTAATTTTTCTGATGTGAGGAAATATCTTACCCTATTATTATGTCCTTTGCTTCAGTTCTGAGAGCAGACTGTTTATTGAGAGCTGTCATCCTTAGCAATTTTCAAACACACTACACAGAAAACAAAGGAAATGTCATTGCTCTATGGACTGTACTGGTAAGAGAGGCTTACAAGCTAGAAATGAATATTATCAGAGGATTAGCTCTGACATCACAGTCAAGTTTTCCCCATAAAATTCAATGACTTCCTTCTTAATATCCTGAGCTAAACAAAAAGGTCTGTATAATGTATGCACATTTAGAAATCTGCACACCCTCTTCACTGTGCAGCACAAAGGCAAGGAAAGCAATGAGAAATCCGCCCCCGTAAGGCAGAGCTGTCAGAGGAAGCGGCGCAGAGCTGCACTCCACATCTTAACAAAACACTCTGCAGGAACCTGCAGCTGGTGTACTGTGATTTCAAGACAATGTGCCAAGGCAGGGAGATGGAAAGGCACTCACCAGTTACACTGTGCACTCTAGGGATTCCTGACAGCCCAGCACACACATACTGAAAAAGCTTTGGAGAATTAGCACTCATTGAACTCTCACTCCGTAGGGGAAAGTAACTCACAGGAAGGCATGCTGAATTATAAAGTGAAAGTACAAGACAACATCAGGATGGGTATAAAGCAAACAGGCTTTCATGATTCTTTAGCATGGAAAGTGATTATTCAATGTTCAGATCTGGGAACAGATCCTTTCCCTTCCCAGCAGTACACTGTTATGATGACAGCTCCCTGTCTTCCTCTGCTGTATCATAGAAAGTAACACTGAAGGCAACACACCTCAGAGACACAGATGTTGGGTCCTTAGTAAAGAGCAATTAAAATCCCTTCAATGAAGAAGAAAAGTACTGAGGTTGCCAGCACGTTGTAACTATTACTTTCAAGAATTAATAGAACAAAATTTTTCCTCTACAATTTCTGTGGTACAGTGGGTGCAGACTGGATCTGAGAGAAGATCCAGGAACTGATGTTTAACTTCTTGACACTAATTTCAGATAGCTATGGAATTATGTATTTATGTATTTATAAATATTTTATATTTGATGTATATTAATAGATACAGACTTATACCTCCCTATATATTTATTTAATGCAAATATACTATTTATGTAGATCTATAAAGAAATAACATTTAAAATAATTGACCTATGTCTCTGGGAAGTAGGATGTTACTCATACAGTGAAAGTAGTGGCAAATGACAAGGTACAGTGACTTGAAATTGGCCCCAGATCTTGAGATCCAGCTTCCATTGATCTAGTAACTTTAAACAAAATGTAAGAAATTGCATAAATTCCTCTCATATATGGAATTTATTGTGCAATTACTTAATTGTTTTAAAGTGATCTATGGCTGTACTAGTAGATTCAGTGCAACATTCCTTGCCCTTGAGACCAGCCAGGAGCAATGTTCCACATCTGTGCTATCAAGCTTTCCTAGTCATCAATACATTTTGCCTGAATGTGTTTTACCCACTGGCAATGCTCACTCCCTTGTAGTAAATGCTGGTTTGTACCTGGACATTGTTTGGGAGTGTTATATGCAAAACAGGCTTTCAGCTATTCTGCTAATACACAGTGATTGAGTGTCTGGAGGCATTCCCTCCTGCTGATTAGTTTAACAGCATAAACCTGTGCTGACAGTCTCGAGGGCTTTCCCACAATTTCCTTGTCTCTGACCTCTATTCTACCCCCTCAGCACTGGTATAGGAGCTCATGCACCTTCCTTTCTGGGCTACTTTACACCCTATGGTTATACTCTGAGAACCCCCAAATGAGTACAAATAGCTTCTTAGAGAAGCAGTACAGCTGCAGCAGCAGTCCTCTATACGGTCTAGCTGGTCCTTTTTTGTAGGACTTGTACTATAATAGAGATATACAACTGGACTTCAAGGTTGTTTGGGTAGCTTCTCAGATGTGGAGGCTCTCGGTATGGACTATGGCTTTCAGATTCCAACAGAAATGGAACTAGAAGTGTTTAGAAAACGTAGCTGTTTTCTCGAGACGCTATTTTGGATAATTTTTATAGAAGTGAAACACAAGTCTTCACCCCAGATTTGTGATATTAAAGACTATATTGATTCATTTATCTAGCTTAATTTAAGCCCTAAATTCACCAGCATCCTGTTTATTTTTTTGTTCCGTATTCCTTTATAAGTAAATGAGAATAATTATCTTTGTGATTTTACAGTATTTATGCTCCATTTTGAGGGGCCCATTAAAAATAAACAGTACAGGGTAAGGCAATTATCATTACAAACATCAACAAACACACACATAATCAAAACCAAAAGAAACAACAAAACAAAACAAATATAAGACTATCAAAATCTGAAAAAAAAAGACCCTCATGTCTTTCTGCTTTTTTATCAAGTAAAGGTATTGATACTGCTGATTTGATTTTAGTTACCAATCATTGTCAGAATCCCTTCTCCCATTAGACAGTTATTTATCTGTAATACTGTAGAAAAATTGGAAGTTTCAAACTTATTTTTATAAATTCTGCCAAAACCTCAAGACCTTCTCACTGAAATAGTAGTTTCATTTGTCTTTCTTTAAGGTTTTTATGCTACCTAAATGTATCCACAGAGCTCCAAGAGAATATAAGTGGGTCTGTTTCTGGGAGGAAAATGAATGTTAATCCCCATGTTGCCAACATGTTTGTCTTTATAAACAGCAGTGCCATATTTCCCACTATTACCTCTTCCCTTTTCTAGAAAAAGTAAGAAGAAAGATTAGAAAAATTAACTCTTCTTTTCAATAAAAATTTGGGAAGGGCTTTTTGGACTGGCAACTAAATTGTGTTTGCTTTTATTTCTGTGTCAATTTCTAAGAGTCAACTGCTGCTTTTACATACATTGAGATAAATCTGGAGTAACAAAGGAAAGTCATAGGAAATTAAGTGTAAAGAACATCAAAGTAAGTGAGAAGAGAATTTCCCCTGAAGTTGCTATTTATCTGTAACTGAAAGAAAAAAATCCCAGATATGATTACTTGTATCAATCCAAATATTCATGTACATGCTTAAGTCTAGACCCATTAACTTAAATAAAAACAAAATACACACTTTTTGGTAGGCTCTGCTGTTTAGGGGCAGACATTAGAAAATGTTTAAAATTCAAACCTTATTTTAGAAGCTTTAACATCTAGAAGTGATGAGGCAGTGCTTTCATTGATGATGTTGATCAGTAGGAGGAAGAACAGAATCTTGTAGTCTTCTCTCCAGATTTAACAAGCCTGTCTCAAAAATAATCATGATGACAAAGCTGAAATCAGAAAAGCTTACTTTATTTTAGAGACATGCACAAGTTTACTGATTTTGGTACTTTCCTCTTGAATAAGCCCTTACAAGTTCTGGAAGCTCCTTTGAAATGGATGACTCACCCTATCATGTGAAATGCCCTGTATTTGCAACCTGAAGGCAGTGCTAGGGCTGGTATCAGAAGCTCCAAAGAGCTTTTGTCTGCATGCCACGTTTCTTACTTTTATAGCTAATGAATCAGCATTTTCTTGTTCTAGGTCAGTGCCTACATAGGTTTCTACTGTACAAAATGCAGAACACAAAGTTTACAACTAAAAAGTAACAGAAAGAAAATAAGGGAAATTAAGGAAGTCGCAATTTGGAGCTGAACTCTTATTTTCACATTAGTGACAGTAAAAATTGAGCCTTACCTACCTAAATAAATGGAATTACAACACTTAAGGGGATGTAATGAAGATCATCTTTGATGAAAAGACATTTTGTTCAAAACTGTTAGCTGATGTTCTGAAGGATGCTTCCATATTTGTTTGATGTGCCAAGGTGTTAGAGCAGGGGCAGCCTCTGAGAGAAGGGCCAGGTTCTGCCTTTTGTCAGACACAGCCAGTCTCAGCTGGCTCCAATGGACCTACCGCAAGGCACAGCTAAGCCTGTCAGCTGATCTGGTGATGCCTTGGTGAAAAAGTGGTTAAAAAAGGGTAGAAAACAATGTGCAGCTGTTGTGAGAGATAGGAGAGACAAATGCGTGGGAGAAACAATCCTGCAGGCACCCAGTCAGAGACCAAGGAAGATAAGGAGGTGCTCTAGGTGCTGGAGCAGAAATTCCCCTACAGTCCATAAAGAAGACTATAGTGATGCAGGTGTTTCCCTTATAGCCTGGACAGTTCACACAAGAGAAGGTTTTCTGGCTGGAACTGTAACCCAGGGAAAGAAACCCATGCAGAAGAAGTCTGTTCTTAAAGGACTGTACCTTTGGAGTCGGAAAAATATCTGACAGCAAAGGAGAATCAGACTAGATTGTGTTATGAATTGACTACAATCCACAATTCCCATCTTCCTAAGACATTTTTTGAGGAAAGAATGGAAAGTCAGGAATAAAAGACTGAAGTAGAGCTTGGGAAGAAAAGGGGGTGGGGGATGAGATGTTTTTCATTTTTCTTTCTCACCATCCTACACCATTTAAATGACAATAAATTATTTTTCCCCAGGTTGCATCTGCTCTGCCCATGCGAGTAACTGCTAAGTGATATCCCAGCCTTTATCTCAACCACAAGCTTTTCCAACTTGTTTTTCTCCCTCTGTCCTGTTGAGGAGGGGGAGTGATAGAGTGGCTTGAGTGAGGGTCTGGCAGCCAACCAAGGTTAATCCACCACAAGTTCCACCAAAACCACAGAAGGAAGGGAGCTGTGCTGATTTATGCTAGCTCCAGTACTGGTACCTTCTCTTCTATCACTATAAATGAAAATAGTTGTATGTACAAAATAAGCAAGCATGGTTCAATTCTGAATGTTGCCATAGATAAGAATGTTTACTTGGCAAGGAAAAGGGACAGGGGAAAGACAACCATGCTGTTAACTTTAGTCCTTAGCCAGACTTTTGGAAACAGTTGCTATATTTAGAGGCTAGGATTCCAATATGTTTTACATCAGGGAATTCTACGCTCTTGTCTAATTACTGCTCTATATAACATAGCTTATACTGGGCTCCTTGAGGTTGAGAAGTGATCGTCTTGGTTTTGCAAAGATAAATTATTTGAATACAGTTAACAGCTTTTCCACAAGAATTCTGGTACTTTATTTTATCCTTGGACAAACCATATGATCATTTCATTTAGAATCAAGAAACACACATCTTCCAGGTGAACAAGTCGCTATTTTATTAGAAAACAGCATTTCACCACATGTCAGGTTAAATTTGTTCTGAAACTTGAATGCAAATTTAAGATTTCTGTCCCAAATGACTGCCAGGTATTTTATAGTTAAAAAGAGTATTTTTATTTCTACCAAATTAAAAAAGATTATTCTAAAGAAGATGCTACTACAGATTGTAGTATCAGGTGATTCTCTTTGAAAAATATTTACAATATGTTGTAAATAAATACAGTCTTTTCAGATAATAAACTTATAGCTCAGAGAAATCTCTATTTTTGAAACAAGAGGTCTGAGCTGATAAATCGATAAGTTAGAATTTTAATGAAATCAGTGTGGACAATAAACAGTGCTCTAGAGCTATGACAAATAAGGATAAAATATGTCCTTTTCCCTGCCACAGAGGGAAGGGAAGAGAATGGGAGGGGAGGGGTGGGGAGGAGACCCAGACATTCCTACTAGGAAGGGCCCTGGAAATATAAACAAGCAAGAAAGAATACAAACCAAGCCAAGAACAAGCAGCTGGACTCTTCTTCTGCAGCTGGAATCTATGGAAAACCTTAGGTCCTCACACTCCTCATGCACATACTCTCCATGAAAATGAGCCAGTTTTATAAGAGTGTCACAGAATAGGCAGAAAAGACCTTGAAAGGTCATGTAGATTTTGTTTCTTCTCCAGCCCTCATTTTTCTCCAAAATCCAGACTGGTCCCATGAATAATTTATGTTTTATCTATCCCCAGCTTTCTTCCTCTCCCTCTTTCTCTCTCTCACTTCCTGTAAAAGCCTAGCTTGTGTTTCACAAGAGTTTGATGGCACCAATACAGGGGGCACACTGAGAGCCCTTTCCTGCTCAAAGCAACTAATATCATGACATTGCTGTAGGAAGTATTTGTAAAGTTGTGTGCCTCTAGGAACTCTTCAGCAATCACACTGGGGAGAACAAAATAAAAAACAAATAAGGACACGGTTTCATAAATAAAGACAATGAAAACTGAGAACCTCCCCAAGTTTTTTTACGTTTTGAATAGAAGTGTCTGCAGAGCTTCAATGCAAATGTCAGGCATTTAAACCGCATATAACATTTTTTGTTCTGATGACTATGTTTAAGTGTTTCATATAGATTTGACCATAGCAGAACCTGGAAGTGCCTCATGGGTCTCATGTGAGTAACAAAAGAACTTATGCAAAAATTTGCAAGGCTGATTCAGTTGAATACCACTGTATCCATTGTGATAAAGTTGATAGTTGACAAAACCAAAATTTTGATAGGGATTTATTTTGTTTAACATCCTGGAAAAAAAATGACTATGTTGTCTTCCATTCCTGTCTCTAATTTTCTTCTGCCTGAGTGGTTAGAGCATTCACCGGGAAGAAGGCAGAAGCCTGCTGGGAAACCTGCACTGGTAGAAATTAGTTATTTCATACAAATTGAAAAAAATTCAATGATGGAAAGCAAATAAGCAGTGTCCACAAGTAGTCTGAAATTATAGTTAGTTCCTATTGTTGAAGTTTCTCCATTTAATATGTCTTAATATGAGCAGGGTAGGTACTGAAATTAAATTCTGTCAGTTTTCTTTCTAATATGGTGGTAACTATTGATCTGTGCATAGTAGTGGGGGTTTTCAACCTGCAACAACTGCTCCAGTTGTTTTATGAAAGAACTGATAACTGTATGGTATTTGAAGAATTGCTTAGGTGACGCTCTTGAAAGAGGAAATCAGGGTTAGGTGTCTCCTGAGGAGAGTCCCAAGAGCATACCTACACCATACAGTACGTCATCCTACTCAACCTGGAGCAGTGCAGCTGTGTAAACTGAGAGCAGAGCTAATTAACTGGCATGTTTGTACTTCTTCCCTGATCCAAATGATTATCTTTCAGTGGGGCATCACTTTACCATGTAAAAAAAGCCCAGTGTCCTCAGAGCTCATTCAACAATCCCTGCAGAACCCTGTGTTCCACTGCATGTCCTGAGACAGCGTTGCCTCCCCACACCAATTGCCTTCTACAGAGCCTCGCTCACTCCGCTGATGTCTGTGACTCATACATCATGTGGAAGAACTAAAAACCCTAAGTTGTTACAGTACATATTTCTAGTTTTCCAAGATCTGATGCTTTCAAAATGATCACTACTGCGGTCTACTGTTCTTGTCATTTTAATCCAGGAATGACCCAGACGACTGCTACGAATGCTGTTTTCAGAAGACAAAGTGAATGCTAAAATATTTGCATATGTTGAAACGATTGTTGCATCTCTTGAAGATGAGAAATGATACATTAGCATGTTCAGACTTTAAAGTTAAATCATGATCTCTCTCAATTTTATTATATGATTAAGAATGACTTAGTCAAATTCACCCAGTGACAGTAATTGTAATACACAAACCCATGACCTGTCAGATTCAAGGATGTTTCTTTTTCAGTAGTTAATTGCAGCTCTTCAAAGCAAAGTATTATAAAAGTTTTCTAATGTTAAGGGACTTAGGTCTCTTTTTGTTCTTTTCTCTTTTTTTTTTTCCGGACAATATTCCAGTAAAGAAATGGATATGGTTTACTATGTATGTCTGCTAAACTCAATACATCTGCTCAGTTATTGAATTTATCGTATTCATTTAAGATGACACAATCATTCCAGAAGCAAATATATACAGAAATATATAAATACCCTAGACAAAAAGAGAGTCTAAGCAGCAAGTCACAGCCTCATCAATCATAGTGAAAAACTATAAATTCTCTGAAGTTGTTACTGAACTCAGATATTATATTAGGTATAAAAAAATGTAAATATAGACATGGAAGTTATAAAATATTTCTTCCATAAAGAAAGAGACATTACAAACAATAAATTAGGCTAATGAAGTTAAATAGTTAGATACACAATAACAACATAATGAGTGACAAAAAAAGAAAGAATACATTTGCTATGAAGAGACAAAGCTAAGCATGTAAGGATGATGGAGAGCTTTCCCAAAGACAGTACAGTGTAATAGCAAACAATTCAAGTTTTTAGCCAAAACAATTTTTAAATATTCAAATGGAAATGTAAGAGATTGTTTTAATTATTATAGAAAACAAAATCTAGATGGGATAATTACCCTGTGCTTCCACTAGAACTTTTTAAATTCAGTGAACACTGTATTATTTACTTTGAAGACCTGGTCCTAACAAACGAAAAATGAACTAAATGAGGCATTGTCACATGTTCTACAGAAGAAGCACTTTGGTTGAATTTTTTTTATAACGTCAACCTGATTTTTTTTCATATTGTTGAATATTTACCTAAACTAACTGTAAATATTATTTACAACCAGGTTACATACAGAATGATGTTGCTTGTGATTTTTTTATTAGAATGTGTAAGAAAACCTCATCATTACAAGAGGTAATATATTCCTCAAAGACCCCCTTTCAAGAGTCCATTTTCTAAGTCAAATTAGGCAGCAAAAATATCATTTTGGCTTGGAATAAATTTGAAATTGTATATTTTAAATCACTGGGCTTTGAGTAATTTATCTATCTTTATCATGGGTGTGGAAACTCTCATTGCCTGAGATCCATTTTTAATTCCCCAGGTGGATATTATGCCTTCAAAATATAGTCGATGAGCATATTTTTTTGGCTAAGTATGCTCAAGTCGATCTGCCAAATGGCCTGATGCCTGCTAACATATTGGTCAGACACATGTCTTTGGGTATCAGTGCCAAGAAAATTTCTCACACTTGCATGCCACATCTTCTGAAGGAAGTAGCGCTGAGAAGTTACCACTACATATGCCTTTTCCTTTTAGCTTTGCCACACACATTTAGGTGAGCTACCCAACCAGCAAAATAAGCCCAATGAAAGGGAAAACGAGGAGCTTGCTGATGTTCATGAATATTCATAATGTAAATAGGAGTAGCTTCGGGACCTTTGATAATTCTACGCACAATTACGCTGCTGGGACAAGGGCGGTGCAGCAGCTCTTGGCGTGAGCAGCTTCAGGCTGTTACTCTGAGAACGAGTCTGGGGGTGGCTGGTGAGAGGTACCTCAGCAGGTGGCAGTGTTCCTTCTCCCTGCCCTGGGCTTCTCAAACAGCCCTTCAGCCTTTCCTCCCTGGAAGGACAATAATCTGATGAGATGGCAGAATGCTAATTATCCAGGAAGGGTGTGTGTTGTTGTTTTATATTGGGTGGAAAACAAACAAACAAACACACAAGCACACCTGTGAAATTTAAGCTGCTGCAAATGATTGAAGTCATGGTCAATGATGAAAGAAGTTAATTAAACAGGCTATGCAAGTCTTTTAATCACATTCTGATCGAAGACGAAACCTCTCTATGTGCCTAGAGAATAGGATCTCTGAGTTTTTCAGAGCAAATACATTCATAGAAAACATGCTTTATGAGATCAAATAAGGCTGCATTTTTGCTTCATATGTAGACAGACTAAATATTTTGGTTTGCTGTAATTATATTTGTATTATGTTTAAATGAAGAAAAATCAAATTCCAAATTTTAAAAATTGTGTTTTGAACTAACCTAATTCCAATGGTTTTAATCACTAAAAATAGCTACATATTGCTTTAGAAAAATAGTAAATATTAGTTCTGATATAGACCAGGAATCTCTGTGTGTTCAGTAGACCAAGCTGATTGTAAACACAACAGGGTAGAAAACCAGTAAGGCAGAATTGGAAACAAAATTGTTCCTGGAAAAAAAAATCATCATAGGGAAAAAAAAAAAAAAACACAACAAAAACCCCACAAAACTTAGAACAGCTACTTCCATTTTGAAGAGAGCTTTCACATATGTAAGCAATTTTTTGTCAACTTTGTTTTTAGAATTTCTAAAATGTTGGGGTGTAAGGGATTGCAAGTAAATGTTAACTAAAAGTGAGAATTTACATCATTTTTGGCTGCGATTAGAGTTAGAAATACCAAAAATTCTCATGAGAAAACTTTTTGCTTCTGAAACTGCCAGACAGGTTTTATTTTTGAATACCTAATATTTGTGTAAGCATTAAAAAAATGCATAATTGATCTGATTTGAACCTTTTGAGAGTTGTCCTTCACTATCATGAACCAATCTTAATCAGAGTAGTTCCTGAGGTGCAAAAAGGAATAATGTGTCAATATGCATTTCACTGAAATCAGGAAGGAAGAACTGTTTAAGCATTAAGAAGGTAGATATGGAAACAAAATAGATGTGGGTAGAAGTACTTGAATGATAAAAAAAAAAGTTGTATTTTCTATACTGCTTGTGTATAAATAAATTATATGAAATACAGAATTTTACATTGGTTGCAATGTGTCAAAATGCCGCATTAAAAGAAACAGCAAAACCTTAAGCATTCTGTAGCTGAAACTAAACAATAAGCCAGTCCACAGTATAAAAACTGAGACTACAATGCATCAAAATAAACACAAATCAAAATTCACCAATTTTTCCTAGCAGCATTCAAAACAGATCCCTGAGAATTGTCTAAACTGCACCCTGAGGAATGAAAATAGGGATAAAATAGTGGCTGACTTCCTCACCACCCTGATCCATGCTGCCCTGGAGATTTAAGAATTTCAGTTTCAGTTTCTAAAAAAGTCTTTTGATCACCTGTGTCAAAATTACCAACTGAAATGTGTCAGCATAATGAGGTACTTGTCAGACGTAATATAGGAAAATATACAAAGTAAAGGGGCCTTTGTACTTATATGAAGCCCAAAGCAGAATTTGAACAGACCGTTTGATTGTGAAAGTTGGTTTGAAGATTTGTGGTATTATCTACTTTCTAATATCATTTGTGGAATAGGATAAGACAGAAATATAGTAGTAATTAGCTAATTAGAACACATGGTGTGTGGGCTTGTTGAGAAGGCAGCAACGTTGTCTAGCAGAGAGAAACTAATGAAGTGCCTGACTAACCATTGTAAGCTAATTGCCTGTGGGGTCAGCAAAGGATTCACCACTTCACACACCCCCAGCCCTCCCCACCTCCACCCCCTGGAACAGCTGGTTCGATTTATCATGTTTTGGCTTTCCTTTCCTTTGTTTTCAGCCCCACCCTGAAAGTAGAGCACCAATGAGATGTAAAAACTTTGCCAAAAGTCAAGAATCTCAAGCTGTATTTATCTGATTTCTTATGATAAAATTCACAACAGCCTTGAAATCAAAGGATACAGTTCCAGATACATTTTGAGGAGGTTTGAGGGACATATGCTGTGCAGCTCCTCTTTAATGGGATCTAGAGGGCAAGATGATGGAAAACCCTCGGGAGGCCCTCTGGTAATTCCAGCCCTATAAGCAAAGTGCTTGTGGTTGTTTTCACTTAATTGCTAAGTTTGGAGAAAGATGAAACAAAAAGGAATAAAGGAAGGGAGTCAGATAGATGTGACCTAATGTCACTGAATTAATTGTGGGAAAAAATCAAGAAAGATCTGTCAATGCATAAAGCATTTCTATTTCGTGTTCTGATATCCATTTCCATAGAAATTACTCATCTTTTAAAACTATAGACATTTTAAATTAGCAAATATTGTTATTTTGGAAGACAATTCAGCACTTGGATAATTGCCTGAAATATATCAAGACAAACTGACCTTTTTTATTCCACTTTCTGGAAAGAGTAAAAGTGTGCCACTCATGACAGCTCCTTTCCCTTGCTGAGCCTGTAGCTCTGGGAGCAGAGAGCTAACCCACAATGTGGAAATTCGAACTACAATATAATCAATGAACACCAATAAAGTACATCTTGATCAAGAAATCAGATATTTCTGGAAGACAAAATGGTTTGTTCCTGGATCTTGCCTGTCTTCTCAGTTTTTAAAATGTCTTTATTAGTATGCCAACATTAAAGTATACCTTCACTTTGGCCTTTAAACCAAACTTTAGTTTGTTTTGAAATTATTCTGTAACACCCTGTCTGTCATTCACTGGGAGGTTGAATGTTCTAACGGCCACAAGAGCTCAGATTAGCAGGCTGGTGAGCTGATATAAAAAAAAAAGAAACAAACCACCACACACCAAAAAAATACAAACCCAACACAAAAAGCCTATCATTCTTATTACTTTTTTTCTTCCCATACAACTAGAATTCAGACTCCTACCTGATTTCCCTGAAGCTCTATATAGATATATATACTCTGATTTATCTATATCTATTTATAAATAGCCTCAGAAATATACATTCTGTGAAAAATCACCCCTGAAACTGCTGTTGTAACAACGTTGGTCAACCTTAACATTGTTCTTGAATGGGAAAACCTTATCCCAATTCAATGCTTCTAGGGGAATTAAATAGTTGTCTAAACACTCCTTGAAAGGCACACATTCAAATTGAGTAAATACTTATTGTGCTCTGAAAAGTCTTTCTTTCTTTGGGCTGTGAAGCTCTCAGTGTGTGTATGTAATAAGAGAAATGTCTCAACTCCTCCAAAAACTGTTACTGAGAATAGTTTACTACTATTAAGAGACAACAGGCACAAGCAAAGCCACTGTCTATAAGGAAACATTTCAATAGTAATATGATGATGATGATAATAATAATAATAATAACAACAACAATAATAATAAACAACTTACACACACCTACTGGAAGTGTGGAAAGGGGAAAAATATGAGAAGGTGTCCTGGTTTGAAAATAGGATCATGTTATTAAAAATACTATTTAATCAAAGTGAAATCTCTTAAATGTCCTCTAGACAGTTGCTTTATAATTAAATACTCCTTGAAAATATTCTTGACATGGGAATATTCTTCCTTTTAAACTACTCTGGATATCTTATTCAACAGCTTCTCTGGATGAGAGATGTCATAATATTTCCAATATACACTTCTTTGAACTCTCATTTACTAGTTTACGTTTTCTTTGGTCTTGCTAGGGTATTTAAAGTAATTTTGTTTGAGCGCACTTATCCAAATATTTTGGAATTTTAAAACCATAAATATACTCTTATGCCCAGTTTAGATTTTTGATATTGCCCTTTTAGGGACTAGACTAAGCATGCATCTAAATGTAAATATAGAGGAAACCCTAAATCCCTCTGCAGGTCCAGCCTTTTGGGAACTATTTGCTTGTTTTCCAGTTCCACCGAAACAACTCAAAACACTGTGTTTTCTGGCCACCATCCTATTCTGAAGCTTTTTAACCTGTGAACAACAGTCAACAGGAAACAAAGCAACCATTCTGTTTTTGTGTTGTTCTCTTCCTCATCATTTTGGCTCCTACTCAGCAGACGTTTGTTCATTTTAGTTCTTAAGGAAACTGCTTTGGGAGGCCTGGGCATAACTAGACTTAGCAGTCGAACTTCCCTGGAAGAGCTGTATTAGTTTATGTTCAGTACAGTTCCGTGGCTTTCAAGGGGAATTTCCGTCTCCTTCAAGTTGATGAGCTCACCTAAGCCAGGCTGTACATAATTAACTCCTGTATAGTACTTACTGTCTGATCCACCTCTAAGTCATCAGTGCTAATTAATCTCTTGAACTCTGGACATTTGCTTGGCTCAGGGACTCATTCTCTGAGAAAACTCATGGGAAATGGCTACTGTAACGCTTTTATAGACTTTCAAAATATCCCAGAGGCCTGAAAAAACTCATAACATGCAACCATATTCCGTATAGGATGTATAAAACTGTTTTCAGTCTTTAATACCTGTAAATTTTAAATTATATGCTCAATACTGGCCTCACAAAGTGATATAAAAAATAAATAATGAACTATCAGATAACAACATAGGAAAGAAAATAACCATGTATAAAAATATCTGTGACCAGAGAAGAAGAAAAAGAGAAATGGACAAAATTTAAAGAATAAAACATGTCTGGATGTCTTCGTTTCTTTCCCTTTGAAGTCAGCATGTGACATATGCATGAAAGAAATGGTATTAAATTGCATTTTTTGAGAAATCAAATGAAACAAATTCCTCACTGTTAATGAAAATATTATGAACATGAACAGCCTTAATGTCTCTAGTCTTTATTTAGCCAAGTGGGAAAAAATCATGATTTTTTCTAGCTTTTTATGACTTGTAGGAGATAAAAACCTCTTTGTCCTCTAACCCCTTTGGCTTTGAATATTCCATTAAACATGAGTTTACTTATGTAGTCCATTAACAGATCATCAATTTTCTAGTTTTTGCATTAATAGATACTATTAATTGACATAATTGTTTTGTTATTTTTATATTTTACAGATTCAGACTTTCAAGTTCCTCATGTTCTTGCTAAGAGACTCCTGTGTTCATTTATCTTCTTATTCCACCAGCCCATGCAATGTATTCCAGTAGCTTAATGAATTCCTCAGAGCTGTCAGCTTCAACATGAGGCTTCAACCCCAAACACTGCCACCTGTGCTAGTCACAATGTAAGCATTGCTCCAGTGAGCAGGCTCACTCTACAAAGAACCTGCTTTTCAAAACTTGACCTTCCAAAACAGAGAAAAAGATTTTAAAAGCCTTTAAAATCAACTCATAGACTTCATGGACATCCCGGGAAAAAAACAAACAAACACACAAACAAACAAAACAACAAAAAACCCCCATCAAAACAGAATAAATTTAAGAGGTTTGCACTTCAAAAGAGAAACAGTTCTTTGAAAAAGAAGGATATTTTGGCATGGTTCTCATGCATAAGGATCAGAGATGTTTCTTTTTAAGAGTGATCACTGTTTCACAACAGTGTTAATTTAATATTGTTTGTTGATATTTTCCATCTTCTGTATCTTATTTCTCTGCTTTATTTTGATCTATGTTTCTTTAGTATTTATAACTAACTTTTAAATATTCTTTTCCTCACTTTCTTGTCATTTTTCATCAAGTGTTAAAGTGTTGTTGAAAGTATTTTTCAAATTTCATATCTAGAAATTTTTAAGACCATGTTTGCAATTTAGAAAAAAAAACGGTCTTTTTTCCCCAGGAAATTGTGTACCTATTATTATTATCATGAGCCTCAGAATTGCCTTTTCAATCCTTTCTTGATTCATGCCTTGCTAAATCTGATTTTCTATGATTCATACACAAACATATTCAGACAACTGAAAAGTCTAATATTATATCTAATTCATGAAACTACAATATAGTATTTGCTAACCATCAAATTGAGATATATAAAAAATGAAACATTTTCTGCTTACAATCAGTTCTAAGATTTAAAACTAAATAGAGGTTTCTTAAACATTCATAAAGCTGGTAATGACAACAGAGTGGAATTAAACATATGACTCAAAGTTTTTACTAGATTAGCAAAGTTAATAAAAAGCCATCCATAATACAGATGGAAAGGATCATAGAATAATTAAGGTTGGAAAGACCCTCTAAACATATCAAGTCCAACCCTTAACCTAACACTGACAGATCCACCAGTAAATTGTGCCCCTAAGTGCCACATCCCTAAGATTTTTGAACACTTCCAAGGATGATGACTCCACTACTTCCCTAAGCAACCTGTTCCAATGCCTGATCACTCTTTCAGTGAAGAAATTTTATCTAATATCCAATCTAAACCTCCTCTGGCATAACCTGAGGCCATTTTCTCTTGTCCTATCCCTTGTTACATGGGAGAAGAGGCCAACCCACACCTGACTACACCCTCCTTTCAGGTAGTTGCAGAGAGTAATAAGATTTCCCCTGAGCCTCCTTTTTTCTAGACTACCTTCAGCTGCTTCTCATTAGATTTGTGCTACAGACTCTTCACCAGCTTCATTTGCCCTTCCCTGGATACACTCCAGAACCTTAGTCATAGAATCATAGTGTGGCCGGGCTTGGAATAGATCTTATAAATCATCTAGTTCCAACCCCTGTGCCATGGAAAGGGATACCTTTTGCTAGACAAGGTAGCTCAGAGCTCCATCAATGTCCTTCTTGTAGTGAGGGGCCCAAAACTGAACACAGGATTCAAGGCATGGACTCACCAGTGCTGAGTACAGGGGAACATAAGTCCAGACTGCTTGTGGTCATGAAAAGCCTGCTCTGATTTTTTAAATTTTGAACTTCCACTAGCCATTCTCAACAGCGTGAATCTTCTATCTCTGTCAAGCACTGCACAACTCAGTAACTGCCAGGAATTACTGTGACACTTTAATAGACAGCTAAACTCAATGACTCCAGAAGTCTGAACATGGAAACGTAAATCAAATTACTCAGCAACTTATTGATGGATTCTATTGGTATCTTTTAATTACTTGTTGGAATCTGGAATGCATGGACAGGGCAGACAGGGAAGTACTGATTAATATGACATTACCTCCCATTGATAGGACATACAGCAGAATTGTGGGATTAAACTAAGGAAAACAGAATTTAAGAGGAACTGGTAGAATAATCTGCAAAAGATTAAAGGTGTCATCTGCAAGATCTTTCCAACTGGGCAAAACCCACTCCTTACACATCTCTTAGGTTACAAAGTAAGATGTAACCAAAAGCATGTATTCTATCACCATCTGTTAAAACCCGGTGGGGCAGTGTTGTTTATCTCTTCCATGACACATCCCTGATAACTCCCTCCAGGGGGATATCTTCTGTTAATGGCCCATCCAGCCTCACTGCATGACCCATAAAATTACATCATCCCATTGTGAAATGCTCCGCCCAGGGGGAGGAACCAAGCATTCCTACCTGGATATACCTACTCCCCCAGCAGTGCAGAGACAGGTAATGGGAGGGTTAGGGTCAGTTCATCACCTGTTGTTTCTCCTGCTGCTCAGGGCAAGGATTCCTTCCCTGCTCTACCATGGGGTCCCTCCCACAGGAGACAGTTCTCCATGAACTTCTCCAATGTGAGTCCATCCCATGGGCAACAGTCCTCCCACAACTGCTGCAGCATGGGTCAGTATGCCATGGGGTGCAGTCCTTCAGGGATAGGCTGCTCCAGTGTGGGCTCCTCTCTCCACAGGCCTCCCACAGGGTCACAGCCTCCTCCAGGCATCCACCTGCTCTGGCGTGGGTCTCCTCCACGGGCTGTGGGTGAATCTCTGCATCGTCATGGACCCCCATGGGCTGCAGGGGCACAGCTGCCTCACCATGGTCTGCCCTATGGGCTAAAGGGGAATCCAGCTCCGGTGCCTGGGGCACCTTCTCCCCGCCTTCTGCACTGACCTTGGTGTCTGCAGACACCATGTTCTCACCCTACTCTTCTCTGGCCACCATTACAACAACTGTGCACTAACTTTTAATTTTCTTCTTCTTAAATCTGTTATCACAGAGGTGTTACCACCATTTCTACTTGGCCCAGCCTTGGCCAGCATCACATCCATCTTTGGAGCCATTAAGCTCTGCTGTACATGGAAGAAGCTTCCAGCAACTTCTTCCAGGAGCCATCCCTGTAGCCACCCTCCACTACCAAAGCTTGGTCATGCAAACCCAGTATAACAAATTAGAACTATTATGGCCTATTAATGACCTATCTTTTTTCTGCATGAAAGAAAAACTTTCAGTTTCAAATTTATTTTGACATCTTAGAAGGGTGAAGTCATGTAACTTTCTGAAAAAGGCCTTAAAACTTGATTAACTTCTGAAGTTTTAAATAACAAACACTGCTAAATTGTATTCTATGCTGTTGTAAATAATCTTTTAAAACATGCATTAAAACATCTCTAATTACATGACAGAACTCAAAGTATCTTTGGTCATGTATCTGCCACCTGGTCTTGTTTTCTTGGGATTGGAAAATTCAGATGAAAACTGGATTAAGATAGACCAGGGTAAAGTAATGTTTTAGGGATTTAAACAGCTGTGCAGTGAGGAAATATGATTTTTTTTCACTTATTATAAGATCTTTCACCCTTGCAAATTTCATAACAGGTGGTTACAGCCTCTTAGAAGCTGATACAAGATTGTATGGGAATGGTGTAATAATGGTTTGCCAGTCTAAAAAGTCTTCAATTCTAAGTAGTCCAACTCAGTTTCTAAGTACTTATGAATAAAAGCTTATCAGTGTCTTTGAAATCAGATAGGTGTCCACATATCCAGAATGAGTTGCTTTGTCCCGTGCATACAAGGAAGCATCAATTAAAAATGAAAAAACTATGTACAATCCAGAACAATGTACATTAACATTGTACTATGTACAATCCAGGGGTCAAATAACTCTAGAACAGAAAACTATCGATTCACAAGCATTTGTAAGAAAAGCTGGTTGAAATAAAAGTTGTAATCTGATAATTTGTTTTATCTAACTGATCAACATTCTTTTTGGTTTGTGTTTAGTTTTTCCCATAAAACTCTGTAAGTACTCAAAATTCTCAACTAAAAATGATGGAGTGTTTAAAAGAGTAATGGAATGTAGAGAACAGAAAGCTTGATGACATCTATCTCCATAATGGTAAGTTAAGGGAATTCTTCTGGTGTTCTATTGACATTTTAATTGGGAAGGATGTTTCATTGAACATAGCTACAAATAGAAAAATTCCCATGAAAAAAATTCTAATGTTGGGGAAAAACCCTTGGAGGAAGAGAATAAAATTTAAAAAGAAACAGACTTGGTGAGAAAATCCTAGTTAATTTTTGAAATTATAGAAAAGAGTATGGACTCTTACTGAAATAGCTGGAGAATGTGGTTTGATGTAGTAAAATACACAAAAGACACTACAGTAGAAATTTAGAATACAGTGACTGTGGCGGTGGTCCAGCCCTTTTCATTTAAGGTGAGTGACACCCAGTGGGTGAAGTTCTCGGCTCAGGACTCCACTCTTGAGGAGGAACCTGAGGGAGATGCAGAGGTTTGATATCCACGCCCACGAGATGCCACTCACACCTCATCTCCACCCTGTTTCCAGACCTTTCTCCCTTCCTTGGTTCATGATTGGTTTCCCTGGTTCATGTTTTATAATAAGTTCATGTACTATGCAATTAGTTTCTAGAAAGATCTTAAGGGTTCTGTTTTGGATTTGATGTTCCAAGTTTGTTCCTCCTCTCCTGTTCCCTGAGTGGTCGGCTGTCATCCCTTGTCATTCCCTGGTTGGTTATCTCCTCTGTTCCTTCCCTTGTTTGTCTGCCCTTAAAAACCTTTGTTCCACCCTTGACGCGGGCTGTCTTGTCGGCTCCAGCCCGTGCCGCGTTTCCTCTGTCCCTTGAGGGACAGGAAATAAAGCTTGGGTTTATAGCCACAAGCGGTCTGACTCTCCTTCTCGCCTCTGCCGTCGCTCCAGAACAACTCCTGACTTCGCTTGCTGTAAGAAGCCGTTTGCCACACACTCCCTGCGGAGCTTCCACTCAGCCCCTTTGGATCCGAGAACTCAAAGCCCCAGAGCCCACTGTCAGCTCTGCGGGCATAGGATCACATTGCCGCCGGCCAGGCTCGGGCAAGGAATCGGTCAGCGCGGCAAGTGACCATAAAGGTTACAGGACAGTGGTACAAAAGAGATGTAATGCAACATGAATATCATAGTTTAACCCTAGCCGGCAACTAAGCACCAGAGCTGCTGGCTCACTCTTTGTCTAGATGGGATGGAAAAGAGAATCAGAAGAGTAAAAGTTAGAAAACTCATGGGTTGAGGTAAAGACAGTTTAATAAGTAAAGCAAAAACCACACGTGCAAGCAAAGCAAAACAAGGAATTCCTTCACTGTTCCCCATTGTGAGGCGTTCAGCCATCCCTAGCAAAGCAGAGCTCCATCACGCGTAATGGTGATTTCAGACGACAAACACTGCCACCCTGAACATTCCCCCCTTCCCTCTACTTTGCCCAGCTTTATATGCTGGGATAACATATGGCATGGAATTTCACTTGAGTCCGTTGGGGTCAGATGTCTGGCTATGTTCCCTCCCAGACTCCTCGCTGGTGAGATGTTGTGAGAAGCAGGAAAGGTCTTGATACTGTGTAAGTGCTGCTCAGCAGAGACTAAAATACCCCTGTGTTGTCAACACTGTTTTCAACGTAAATGCAAACCACAGCCTGTACTAGTTACTGTGAAGAAAATTAACTCCATGACAGCCAAAACCAGCACAATCACCATTAAAATGTTTTACTATTAATAAGGGAGAATGTACAATCTGAAGCACTAGGAAGTACTATTTCCTCCTTTCATTTATATTAGTTTCTCTTAGAAGTAGAGGAGAGAGAAAAATAAGGCAAAACGGGAAAAAAATAAGGCATCATGGGAACTTCTCAGCTCATGCAGGATCAGTGAATGTATGCCCATATTATAACCTGCCATGTTTCCCATCACCTGGTTTGCCTTGCTGAAGCACATTATGACTGCACATATAGCCTGAGTAATCTGAATTATTCATGGATCTAGGGACCAAGGCGCATCACAAAGTGCCTGAACCACAAAATCTAGTTGTAGCTAAATAAAATGCGGCTATGTGTTAGAAACTGGAGGATCTACATTTGCATTGTAATGTCACAAATATAGCTATAGAGTGTATTGTCTACGGACGTATTAATCCAAGGTCAAATGAAGTACAACAAAATGTTTTTCAGGCAAAAGATTATTTTCAACCACTGTTTTTTGCTTCATTTTCTACAAGTATCTGAATCTAACACAAAGTTTTGGTTTTGATTTAAGTATCCAAAATAAAAAAAGAATATTTTTTCTCAAAATTTGAAACTTTCCACTTGACAGAGTCAAAATTATTTTTTAATACCCCTAGATTAAATAGTATAGGGTTTTTTTGCTAGGTATTAAACCACTTAGACAAGAAAATGTCTGAGGTTCAGAAAAATTAACCATCCGGAATTCTTTAAAGTGTGCTATATTATTCTACAAGAAATAAAGAGATATCTCTTGATTATCTGTCTTTGTCCTTATGGGTAATTTAATTTCCAAAATATCAGCTCAGACTATCATCCAGCAGACACAAACAGGTCCAGGAAATATCTGAAACATGTTGAAGATAAGTTATTGGTACAGGTGCTAAGGGAGCTGATGGGAAAGATGCATTTCTGGATTTGTTTTTTGAAAACAGAGAGGGACTTGTGGATGACGTGGTAGTCTGTGGCTACCTTGGTCACGGTCACCACAAACTAGTTGAATTTCAGATCATTGGCAATAGGAGAAAAACTGCCAGCAAAACTTCAACTCTGGACATGGGAAGAGCATTTTTCAGTCTTCTGAAGGAGTTAATAAGTAAGGTCCCCTGCTGCTGAAGGTATTGGGGTCCATGAATGCCTGTCACTTCTGAAGATGCATCTTTTAAGAGAGCAGGAACAGGAAACTCCAAAGTGGCAGAAGTCAAATGAGGAGAGCAGATGGAAGAATTGGTGAGCAGGGATCTTCTAGAACTAAGGTGGAAAATGAAAGTGTATACACATTGGACAGGTGACACAAGAGGACTTCAGAGATGCTGTTGACTGTAGAGAGAAAATTTTTGTGTTTTGGATTTATGTCGGAAACAGTGTTGATAACACAGGGGGTAATGTGTTGGTCATCACTGAGCAATGCTTAAACAATGTCATGGACTTTTCTGCTTCTTACATCACCCCTTCAGCAAGTAGGGTGGGGTACACAAGAATTTGGGAGGATACAGCCAGGACAGATGATCCCAACTGACCAAAGGGATATTCCATTACATATCATTCTCTGCTATAAAAGTTGTTATAAAAGAACAAGGAGGGAAGGTGACACACACATTTGGAGTTACAACATTTTTCTTCCCAAGCAATTGTTATGTCTGATAGAACCCTGTTTTCCTGGGGATGTCTGAACACCTGCCTGCCAATGGGAAGTAGTTAACAAATTGCTTTTTTTTTTTTGCTTGTGTGTACAGATTTTAATTACTTATAAACTGCCATTATCTCAACCTATTGTCTTTTTCACTTTTACCCTTCTGATACTCTCTTCCATCCAACTAGGGGGATTGAACAAGATGCTATGCTGGCTTTAGTTGCCTACCAGGGTTGACTCACAAGACCTGTGAGAAACCCCTTTCTACTAGTTCAACTGGATTTAAGGTTATTAAACATAGAACTAGAGGAAATTGAACAATACATAATCTAAAATATATTTTTTCCACTGCAACTGTTGTCTATATTAATTAGGATGAATCTGCACCTGAGGATGCCCATTTTATTCTATTAGTTCAGACAAAGCACTTTACTTCTAAATAGTTGAAGGAAGATAACATAAATGCATTTCATATGAGAAACTCATGTATCACTATTAAAAATAATACATGACAGATAATTATAAATTTCTTCATAAATACTCAGACATCAAGAAGCCACAGAGTAAAAATATTTTCAAGCCAGAGGTAAACAATGCTTATTGGCAATGGTTGTGTTTCTCTTGTCAAAGGGGAATAATCTTCAGTTTAAAAGTATCCAGTCTGATCAAATATGGAGTGTAGCCTGAGGCTTTAATGGATTTCTTAGATTGTCTTCCTTACAGAGTTCAACTAAAAATCAACTGTGAAAGAAATCTACACAAGTTTGCATTTACTGCAAGGACAGAAAGTTCCAATCCATGTATCAAATGTGACGGCAAGATATTGTGTTATAGTGAAGTGACTAAAGGAGCATTAGTAAATTATTTTTATTCTTTTTACTGCTCTTAAGGATTTTTTTTCTAACTTATGAACAAGATATTTTAAATTTTCAGATAAAATACAGATAAAGAATTTTATGCATTTATCTGGAGATATCCTCACCAGAACAGGAGCAGAATTAATACTTGCCCGTGGCACACTCATGTATGAGGGCTGGGTATGTGGTCCAATATGTGAAGCATATGGTCCATTTGGGCATACAAGCCTTTGAGTATTTATTTCTACCTGTCAAATCATATTCATGTCAAATAGCTGTCCAGAATCCCTTTGAGATGGCACTTACAAAACATAAATAAATAAATTGTGGAAGATGTAGGATTTAATCTAATTTAAATCAGATAGTCTGATACAATGTATGAAAAGAAGGAATAATTAAAAAAGTCTTGTTCTCGTCTTGAAATTATTTTAAACTGCATAGAAGGCTTTCCTTTAGCAGTGAAGGGACAAACAAAAGAGTTGTTTCCCCAGTCAAAGCAAATACCTTCAGCTGTGCAAATACCTCCAGCTTCCCTCTTTTACTGAATCTCCAATCTCAGGGATTTGGGTAGATGGACGTTAAGAGAACTATAATGCAAATACTTGGGCATGCAAATCTGCACAGCTTAGCTGATCCTGATGTGCCTGTGGTGTTCACATGTCCACATGCATCTAGGTGACTATTTAGCTAATTGTATGCATAAGAACTCCACCAAAACTGTAGCCATTAACATGTTTAGTCTGCCATATGTTATTAGTTTTAGAAAGCATGTGTTATGACCTAAGACCAAAGTCACCAAAGAAAAGAAGTGGATTCACTTTTGCTGCCAGCTCTTAAGCCTCCAGTGATCTCAGTGCAGCTGTGACAACCTATCCCAGTGGCCAAATTAGTTTTCATGTAAGCCTAAAACTCAGCCCAAATACTGAATCCCCATATTAATATCATCATCACAAATGAGTGGTGCTATGTTACTACTTACTTACTGCACAACATCTGATAATTTTTAACTTTCTTGTCCTGACCTCTTCCTTATCCTGAATCATTTGGAAATGTCACTGTAGAATAGGTAACCTTCTTTGTAGCACTGGTTTAAAGTCAGTCCAGATGGTGCGAGCTAACAGTTACTAACCATTTGTTAGTTTGGAGAAAATAAATGAATGCCACTGCTGCTGATCCCAACCACTAGCAAGCTAGTGCTCACATCACATGAGCAGTGCACAAGAAAACCGAAAAGTGTAAGTAGCACCTTGTTGGAAGTCCTGGCACAGAGACCAAAGGCTGCAAGTGAAAGGGGCACATTTGGAGTAAAAACACATAGACAGCTTACCCTGTCCCATGCCTCCTGTGAAATGAAATTTGTTCCTAATTATTGCAAAAATAATTGGGACTGTGAGAGTGTGCTAACCACAGCCCATACACCCCAACCTGGGTTTCATGAGCAGTGGCACATTTCAGCAACGTTCCTGTTCCAACCCCTGTCACAAGTAATTTCCTTTCATAAAGCCATTAAAATGAAGGGAAAGACTACTTGTCTCTCCCCCTTTCAGTCTCAGATAAGCAAACATCTTTAATGTTTGAAAACAGTTTATTAAATGCTGTTACCCACACAGCTTAATAAACACATTGAGAGCATTTCCCTGGGGAGCCTGGGAATTAAAGCACACCTGGCCTTTCCTCAGTCTCCTCAGAATTCTTATAGCAAGATTAACAAGTCAACATTTCTTAAGCAGCAGAATCCTGTTTGCCATATATTTAATCAATGGCTCCAATTCTAAATCCTCTGTTACATCTTTTCCCCTCTGTGATTCAGCAAACCTCCTACAACGATTTGAATTTTGAGTGTCCCAGTTTTGAATACTTTTTATTTTTGCCTTTTCATTGTAGAAACAAGCCCTCTTACTACTATATGGTATTGCAAACGAGAAGCACTTGTTCCTGTTTGAGTTCTTAAGATAAACAGAGGGAAACTACCAGATCTGCTGATCAAAGCTTATAGAGGCAAAATATCTTATAATTCAGACTTTGTTTTTTTGCAGATAGAAACTCTACATGGCGTATCCAGCAAGAAAGGGGTCATCATCCAGGTGGATTTTAAGAAAATTAAAAAAAAAAAAGGCAAAAGATTTTATCAAATAGTCACTGAAAAATGTAAAATCCAAAGAGGAAAATTTTCTGCTGAGATGTCTCATAAACTGAAATTTGTGCTGAAACAGGCACCTTGAATTAGCACAGAGGTGAAACTTGAAAGCTAACTATGGACTAACAGGGTTAAGTTAAATATGATGAAGAAGATATTACAAGGACAATTTGCAAATATTGACAAGAGCCAGGAAACAGCTTGCAGTGCTTATTTCTACTATTCTTAACATTTCATTGAGCAAAGTCCTGCCGTGTCAGTCTACTCAAAAAGGGAGGAAGACAGAAGTAAAGAGCCAATAAGTGTATGCATGGTCACACATGCATATTGACATGCTATATAGGTAACGGTGTGAATGAAGAGATAGATTAGTTTATACTAAAAGTAAAATATGTATGAAGTTCTATCTACTATCTAAACTACAACTTTGACTGCAGTCTTATTGAGAGTGAGTGCTTTTCTATTTTTTTCCTGGGAATTTAAGGAACTTTTTCCTCTGCCTAAAAACTTGCCTTCTGGAGCCAAATTAAGCTTTCTGTTTTCCTTTTTCTTCATCTTCTCTTATTCAGTACACTGCACAACCTTGTGGAAGAAATTGCAAGACACTATGTACTACTTCTGTGTTAGCAAGACACTGGTAATACCACATGCCATCTTGTCACACTTTTAAATAATGCTGTCACTCAAATGTCTTGCTGAATAGAAAAGATAAATGACTGAGTAAAAAAAAAAATCTTCTGGTAAAGTCTTACCTTGACAACATTGGAAAGAAAACAATGTGAAAAGAGAACATTATCACTGAATTAGATGGTGTTCTGGTGTCACCAGCCTCTCTACTCTTTGTACTCATCCTTAGACAATGTTGTGGTAAAGCAAAAAAATCTTTCTAAGTTCAGCATTTCTTTATGACAGAGAATTATGAAGCCTTTGTTTCTCATTGTGATTGAACTGAATGGAAAACACAAAGAAAATGGATGTCAGTTTATCTCATATATGTATTTGTAGGCAAAGAATGTTCCAAATGTGTCTTGGAAACATGAGTCCACAGTTCCTCTTCTGCAAAGATTTCCAAAGTCCTACAGAAAGAAGCAGAGCATCCAATTTGCCACTTTCTTAAAAAAAAGTCATTGAAAAATATAATTCAACTTAGGATGACAGTTTTGAAAAAAAAATCTGTATACTTCTACATTTTTCTTCTATGACACAGTCACTCATCAATGGCTTCCTTCAAACTCTTCCTGATGGAAGCAAATCCTTGGCCTAGCTTTTTCCTATCTTCCAAACATGTATTTAAGAAGTACACCTTCTGTAAATTACTTGAGTTTCTTTTATTACTGCTGTTTTCAGTGTTAGCTCCTGATGTGTCTCTGCAAACTTGAATTTCAAAAAAATCTGAAGAATACAAAGAGAAAGTTTAGCTTTTATTTTATTTGGTACAGTAGATTAAAACTGACTTTAGTGGATATTTGATAGGTTTACCACAACCAAAAAACCCCCTTTGGACCCCCCATATTCCTGTAGACATCCTGGAATTCCTTCAGGATGCTGTGGATGTCCGGTTAAAAGCTGATGGTGGGAGGACTATATAAATAGGCCTATACCAATTTTTGTTCCTGTATCCCTCTAAACCTTGTGCCTTTTTATACTGTTTCCGTTTCTAAGATGACCCTTTCAGTGTCCACATGTCAATACCCAGATAAAACATTAAAAAACAAACAGTTAAGGAGATGTTCCATAGATGCCTATCTTCTCACCGTCTAGCAGCATTGAAAAAGCTCTAAAACAGTTTTTTAAAATCTCTAAAAGGCTATTTACTTCTCTGTAAATCATGGTGCAGAATAAAACCAAAAAAAACAATAAAAACTTTCTCATAAACTTTTAAGAACAATCAAGATAAAACATATACCTAATGCATACATGGCTAAATACAGCCAAAATGTACATCTGTTAAGAACAGAGATGCTTTCTAAAAGTATATCCAGTCTCTGTTAATTCTTTCTTATAGCCTCAGGTTTGGAAGGTTCTATACAAAAGAAGTAATTGGCCATCCCCTCACCAGAAATCCTCTCTAATTAGAGACCAAAGGCAAAGGTTTGCTGTGGAAACAAAGCACAAGTAGTGAAGGGATTTGTCTAAGATTCCACAGTCTATTAATATCAGACTAAGGTAGAGAACACCAGTGTTTTATTATAAATTTAGCAGATGCTAGATGACAGCTTATCTGACAGGCGTATAATATGCACACATTCGTTACTAGAGGTTGAATGTCCAGCTGGAGAATTACTTATGGCTTATTTTTAAGGTTACTAGAGATATTCATTCATATAAATGCAAAAAAAAATTTAAAAAAAAAATTTAGATACTCTGAAGTAAAAGTCTTTTTTCCTTAGGTCCAATTTTTCCTGTACAAAGTCTTGCTAGTAACTGTAAATTATGGTTTTAATATAGTTCTAACCCTAAGACGCGTTGTACATTGTCTCACCTTTCAACATTTTTCTGCTTTAAATGGTATGAATTTGACTATAAATATAGAGCAAATCAGACATAAATCTAAGACCATAGGAAAAAATCCCAAGAATACAAGTTTTATAGATTTTTTCAATGTGTTATTTTCCCTTTGCAGAGCAAAATTTCTGGAATATATAAAATTAATAGATACAAAAAAATGATAACAAAATTCTCCCCTCCTCTCCGCCTACAAACTGATTTCTCCCACAAAGAAATGCACAAGTCATATTATTGATTATTTGTTACCTAATAAGCAGCATGTTTCTTTGCCAACCAGATAAAAACCAAGTATGTATAACAATAGAAAATATGAGTCACATGAGGACAAGATGTGCAATTCAGGCTGGCCAGGTTAGTGGTACTGTACCTGAGCACAAGGGAAATTGTGCTTTCACCTTCACTGATTTCAGCTGACATGAAAATTTCTCTAGCATTGGAGAAAATTTACAGTGGATCTAAGCAAAAACCTATTTGTGTTTGTATGTTTTTTTTCTCTACGCTATTTTTACTACCCATGTAAAACACGGGCAAATTATTAACTTTACCAAAAGTTTCCAAAAGGAAGGTGATCTCTCATAATAATTATTTTACATTGTCATGTGTACTTAAAAGGTGAGAGCACCTCACTCCACTTATCTACTTCCCCTTAAATACCCAGAACACAATAGTGCTAGTGTGGATGGGAGAAGCAGGATAAAAACCAGACAAAAATCTGAAATGCTCTTGTGTACTTAGCTATTTTATCAGAAAAAAATTTATGGTTGTTCTATGTCTTTGCAGAAGATGTGGCATTTCTAGATGTAACTAACAGTCCTTAACTATTGTTAGTAAAACCTCATTAGTCCCCTGTTTCTTCCTCAAAAAGATCAGACTTGGTTAAGTTATGAAAGAATTTGAGACATTCAAAATTCAGTGGTGTTGAATGACCTCACAACAGTATTCATACTTAGCAGAGGTCTTCCTGTGTTCTCTTATCTATATTGGCCCCTCCAGACCTTCTTTTGTTCTCACAGCTCTATGGATTATGTTTTATAAATTATGACAGTCTACCAATAGAAAATCAGTCAGCCAGGAAGGGCATCACCTCTTCTGACTACAGCACTCAGATTACTTTGGCAGCTTCGTTATCGTCTCAATCTAATCCCACCTAAGAAAGAAAACTTTGGTTTTGCATTTTCCCTGTCTCTGCCTTGGCAATATTTCAAATTTATGCTTGACTTGCTAATTGAAATAAGTTAGTAAGGTCTCTGGATGATCACATGGAGTGTACCATCCATCAAAAACTAACATCGTGTGGGTCACTCTATGGCTTAATGTCATTATTATTATTATTATTATTATTATTACTATTATTAGTAGGGCAACAAGAAATAAAGAGTACTGATCTGTATGTAATTGTTTTGTGAGCACCTGGAGAGATGCTGAAGGATATCATTTAAGCCATGACTTTATTCTTCATTATAAGCAGTCTGCAATCTGGGAAAGTAAAATAAGGGGCGGGAGAAAACCAACAAAAAACAGATGAAGAAAATGAAATCTGACACTGGCTCACAGTCCCAAGTTTAATTTTTTTTTGTCATTATTATTTTTTTCACAGGGAGAAATGAGAGGAATTTAAATATCCAAACTATCATATGTTTGTTTCCCCATGAAGCTGATAACAAAATTCTTCAAAATATCTGCAAATGACAGGAAATGAGGGAGTTGGGGCTAGGAGAGGCTAGGAGAAAACCTAAACCTGAGAAAAGCTCAGTCTTCAACCTTATCGGCATATGCCAGCCCTCAAGAATAAGATATTACGAGGAGTGATGCTATTACCACAGGCAAGAAATTATCTCAGGCAACTTGAGTAACTGTTTCTTTTATCTTTTATGGCTAAGCTTCTTGAGCCGCATTTAATATCCTTTAACTCCTCATCTGTTATTATTATGATTTTTTTTTTTTAATCTGCAGAGAATTTTAAGTTCATTAGTAAAGTTTTTGGTCTTCTATTCTCTTGGCTCAATTGCAGAGTTGTCCTTCTTAAAAATATTTAAAGATTTAGTAATTTTTATTGCTTTTTTTTTTCTTGTTTTTATATTTTTGCATTATCTCTCCACACTTTCTGTTCATAAGTGGTTTTAGGAAGTGTCATACCGGCAGCAAGAGAAATGGCAAAAAAAATTTAATAGGAGATAAAAAAGGAAAAGATATTAACAACATGGGCCATGAGTCAAATTCTGAATATTAGAAAACTAACAGATATTTAACTAGGCACTTCAATGGTACTTCCTATTCATATATATATATATAGAGAGAGAGAGAGAGAGAGAGCGAGAGATAATCCTGTTGAAAATACTATATGTCCATAGTAGTCAATTAATGCAAATATAATTGAAGAAAGCAAAATATTATTATTCAAACTGCCTCTAAAATCCAGTCCCCTTCAGAACAGAATGTGGCAGAATGACACACAGCTTAAATACATTCAGAAAACTGGGAATGGGAAAAGGGAAATTGGAAGATGGTTTCCCAATTAATTTAGTCAGTTTGGCTTTGTCAATTCTTGTAGTCCTTCTGTTTCCTTAATATATCTTTCTTGTTTTCCTGATTTATTCTTTTTTTTTTTTAATTTAGTTATCTTCAGATAAAAATTTATTTTAACTTGTTATTGGGGGACCTGACCCTCAATAGCCTGCTTATTAGATGACAAGTATTATAGAATGTTGTAAAGTGAGTAAAAAATAGTAACCAAAAATGGGGATGAAGGTTCAAACACAGCCAAACAGAAGTCCTGCAGTAGAAAGACTCCAACTCTGTTTTGGTTGTTTCTTTTTTTTACAGAATATATGCACACTATATTTACCACTTTTTCCCTTCCGTACTCTGTGTTATCAGACCACACTTGAATAAAAAAATCTGAAATCTTCAGTGGCGACTAAAAAGAATCTACTTAAGCAAATATCCGCAGTTGTAAGATGTCAGGTTAACGTATGACTGGTGTCACTAGAACTTTATATTCTGTTTGAAAATTAATAACAGTACATAATTTTCCTCCCATTCATTTGGGCAGCTATTTTATCAGATTAAAAATTCTCATCTATGATCTGTCATTTACTTTCTCTGACATCTTATGACATTTTTTTTTTTTCTGCAGTAGAACTAATGGCCAAGTATATTTCTGATTGCAGGAGACAATTTATATGATGTCCAGCGAAAATCTGTCAATACAGTAGGCTGCCCTAAGTGCTTTCTAAAAATATGCTTGAACTTTCCCATCATTTTTTCAGAATGAGTTTTGACCCTGTTCACTGGAGAACAACAGGATGGCAACTGAGAAGGAAATATCTAAATCTAATCTTTCTGGTGTTCTTAATCTGGGCTGACATAGTTCTACAGGAAGCAAAGTAAACCCATTGCTAGAGTTTTGGAAAGCACACAATAGAAACAGAATTATAAGGAAAAACAACACAAGGTTTTACTAAAAACTATATCATAGCCAATGACATCTTAGGCAAAGATTAAAGATGATTTCGCTTGTTTTTTTAACACCAAAAAAGTATCATCTTGCTTGACATGTCTCTTGCCAGACAAAAACAGTCCTACAATAGCAAAAATAATATGCAAAGTACCACTTATCTAAGGACTTTATCATCTTTTCTCATTAAAGAATGAAAAAATCAGAAATTTTATTGACATTTTTACAGTTGTCATTACTGAGCTACTTTGAGTTTGTTTACATTATGTTTAATGATTGAAAATATATGAAATCCAATCTTTGCTAGCTAATCTTCATGGGATATATGATTCACATAGTGTTTTGGGTTTTTTATATGTCTGATTAAATAATGATATATGCCCTTCTAAAGAGACCATTTATATGTTTTAATTAAAAGTTATTTTCATCAATATTCATACAAGAAATACTAGAATCCAGTTTCTTCATTATTAAAATAGCTACAACTTGTTCTCAGTAATGTCTGTGTAAATTAAATGGAAAAGGTTAGGAAGCATAAAAGCATTAAATTCTATTTTGAATCATGCACATTAAATATTTCGGAAAATATCAGTCTTCTAATGTGTTTATTAGAACAAGTATACAGCAAAGACTTGAAACCACTGAAATTAGATAAAACCACAAAATATTACTTGCTTGAAAGAGAAATTCACACAAAATAACAACATAAGAATATAAATCAATCCAAAATCTTAAAAACACCTTCTCCAGTTGCTTTCAGAACATTTTTAAGTACATATGCATTTGAAAATGTCACAATAATGCTTGAGAATATTCCTCTAATGGAAAAAAGTGGTTAAGTCCTTCACTACACATCTACTGAAATTAGGGATAGTTATATTGAGTAAGTGTTGTGAACCTGTCTTACAGATGTCAGTGCAACAGTGAGAAAAGATTAGATGGACAAAGTGGTCCTAACCACCTTTTAAGCAACTAAGTCCTATTTAGATTGAAGAAATGCTTGAAATCCCCCACTCAATTACAGAATAACCTTATGAGGTTCCTTCCTAGGAGTTTATATTTCTAATCACTGCTATGTTTAAATTACCTAAGTCTTGATAAGCCCAAGCAATTTAGCACTAGACTTATCAGGCATTTTGTAAAAGACTATTTCAATGAAGATATATTTAGGTTTACTGAGTACTTCCAGGAAGCTTAGCTTTGAAGACACACATGACAGGTTTTCTCTGATTGACTCAAAAATCCCAGGCAGAAAGAAATTTTTTGTAGCCAGTAATCAAGCATACAGAACATTAAACAAGATAGAAGAAAGACTGATACTCAAAAATGGCATTTTCTGTTGAATATATCTCTCATCTCTCAGAGCTGTATGCACATGCCCTGATTATTATCTCTCCTGAAGCATAATTCTCTCTGTCTCCCTTCAAGAAGAATTATTTTTTAATTATTATTCTGTTCAGTATTCAATGAATAACATAGCACATAACAGAAAGACAGACTTGATAGTTTGGGAGCTGGATCAGTCAGTGGAGCCCTGGTTTCCAACTCCTGCTTCACCTCCAAAGAATCTAGCCTAATCTGTTGAGAAGCAACCTCAGTTAATGTTGGTAATTGATCCAGGGTGAAACGAGTTATAGTTCTGACAAGCAAAGTTGATCTAATTTCCTCTCAGCTTTGCAATTTCCTCCCTTTTCCTATCCTATTTTCTCTTGGTTGTCACAATGACAAGGCAATTCCATGGGATGTTAAAGTCTGGAAATGCAATTGACTCAAATGGCTTCAATGTGAAACTAATGTAGCCTTTTGATGCCATGGGATGTGGAAGGAAGTCATCTTCTTCTTGGTGATCCTCTTCCCTAGATGTTTAAGACCAGTTAACGAATTTTCAAAACTTTGTTTTTTCTTTCAATGGGAGGGCAGGAGTTAACTCAATTTTATCACACTTTTTGTATCATTATTATGATAGTCTCATACAAAAACATTTTGAAACTGAAGGACCTTGACCACATAAGAATTTAGCAAATATATATTCACATGTGGTAACAACTGCAATATATTCAGCTGACAATTTCAAGCAATTCATTGGGTGATGATTTGAATCTACCTTCCATGCACACTGAATTCATTGTTCTCAGGAAGAAATTATACCATAAGAAAGTTAATTTTAGAGGGAATTGCATGTGGCATACAGCAATGCTGCAAATCCTTTGAGAATGTCCCTATTGCTTCAGTATACACACATTTGCTTTATATCATGTGGGATACCCCTCATTCTTCCCCACAGTAATGTTTATGCAGCACAATAATGAATTTGCTTATGAGCATATTTTGATGACCAGGGAGATAAATTCAATAGAATCAGTTATTCAAATTGTGGTTAGCTCCTGAAACAACTATTAAAGCTTGCCTGCTCTGAATTTCACTCCAGTGATTGTTTTCCTTTTCACTGAAAGATCATTTGGCCCAATGAACAATTTCTCTTGTCATTTGTTCGTCAGACTCTAAAATTCATACCACAGTTACCAATGCTATGGTTCATAGTCTGATTCTATAGGATGCTTATTGATGTTGTCTTCCACATGTCCTGTGGGATGAGAAAATCCCTAACCGAGAATACTTCACTCTCTGGAATAATGGAGAATCACACACAGCAAGACATTAATTATTTATACCTGGAAGAAGAACAATTCCCATCTTAGACCAAGACTGGCCACTTGCTTTGCCTTAACTATACTGTCTTTGATTTAAACTCTGGCAAAAACGTAGAGGAACTGCCATTCTTATATTAGTCATTAGAGATTAAAAAATTAAAAAACCAACAACAACAAAAACAAGCAAACAAACCGCCAAAACAAACCAAACAAAACCCCCCAACAATTAAAAAAACCCCAAAGTAACTTGTATAGAAATATGTGTGATCACTAATACAACGCATACCTGCAGAGTACCATTGTGAAACTGATTTAGGTATTGGTGAAACAGATAATAAAATGAAATTCAAATTAATTTCATTTAATTTCATTTTACGATAATTTTTTTAAAATGCTTTGTATGTCAAAGCTATATAATCCTCCCCAAACAGCAAATATAAACCTGACTTTTAATGCAGTCCTCAGATATGTTAAATAGGAACTCTACTTAAAATTATAATTATAAGCATAATAGTTTATGGGATCTAGCCAATTCCACATAGCCAAAGTACCATGGGACTCAGAGTGACTAGTTAGTAAATTAATAAACCTTCATAAAATAAGAACTGCACAGAAAATTGTGTAAATCTGTACTCAGATACTGTTACACTGAATAACTATCAATGAAAGCAGAAAACTCCAGCAATGACATATTCACCCTATGCTAATTTACATATGTAAATTACCCTAGGTAGCAGTCTCTTCAGCTACAAATTTTTTATAATAACAGCATGTCAAGCAGGTCTTATATCTGCAAAAGAAGATTTTAAGCCCATTAACTTTTGAACATAAAAATAATGAAAAGAACCCTACTGCCATTGTTCTCTAGTTTTCTCCTTCCCTCTTTCCAAATTTGACATTTAAAAGTTGGAAATTAACTTGCTTCCAGATATTTGGGGTTTTTTTTAGTACATCCTCTGAATATACAGTTTTAGCAGAAAAGGATATGGTAGCAACTGCAAACTATATGACTCCTTTTAACAGTTATATCACCTGTCTCCAAGCTAGAAGTGTGTCCAGGTGGCCTGGAAGGCCAATGGTATCCTGGTTTGTATCAGAAGTAATGTGGTCAGCAGTACTAGGGGAGGGATTCTCCCCCAGCACTTGGCATTGTTGAGGTCACACCTTGAAAAGTATCTTCAGCTTGGGGCTTCTCCTTATAAGAAAGGCATTGAGGTGCTGAAGTGTGTCCACGAAGGGCAATGAAGCTGGTGAAGGGTCTAGAGAACAAGTCTTGTGAGTAACACCTGAGGGAGCTGGCATTGTTTAGCTGGAAGAAAAGGAGTTTCAGGGTATAATTCTTTACAACTATAATTTCAGTATAATTCTCTACAACTACCTGAAAGGAAGTTTTAGTGATGTGGGGGTCAGGTTTTTCCTAGGAAACAAGTAATAGGATGAGGGGAAAAGGTGTCAAAGTTGCACTTGAGGACATTTAGATTGTATATTGGGAAAAATTTCTTCACTGAAAGGGTTGTCAAACATTGGAAAGGGCTTCCCTGGAACGTAGTGGGGTCACCATCCCTGAAGGTATTTAAAAGACAAGCAGATATAGCACATAGGGATGTGGTTTAGTGGTGGACTTGGCAGTGTTGGGTTAATGGTTGTGCTTGATGAACTTAAAGGTCTTTTCTGACCTGATTCTATGATTCTGATTCAAGGATTCAGGGTGAGACAAAGGGAGAGATCTATAAATAGATAGAAGGACTTTTCATTCAATTGACAAATCAATCTCTCTTTTTCCATGCTGGGCATAAATGTTGGTCACCGTGTTTAATTTCAGTGAATACTTTCTTTACAAAGAAAGTAACTGAAATTAATCACTATTTTGAGATTAAAAATAGTCTCAAAAATTACTGAAATGAATTCAATGACTTCTATTCATCTTGCTATTGAGACCTCACACCAGAAAGAGGAAGTGGAAAGACCTATTTTAGTTTGCCCCTTCCTTCCATGTTGCTAATATTTCTCTCCAGGTGAACCTTTGTCAATTAGAGATAGTCAGAGTAGTAGCATCTGCCTTTGCAGCCTTTTTTCCAAGGATAACACAAACATTAATGAGCAGGTCTCAAGTTGTCCCCTGATCTCTGTACACTCCTTTCTTTAGGAGGAATACTTCTAAAAGCACCTTCTGTGCTACATGACAAAGTAGACAGTGCAGGTCTGATACTCTCTATTATAGGGGAACATTCTAGAATTACAGCTTTAATGTTTCTGAGATCACAGAAGATGTTTCATATTTTGCCAAAAGTAAGAAACCTGATCCTCTAGACCTGTCCTCTGAAAGAATTTTCTTCTTTCTGTCAAATACAGATGAAGGCTGAGCAGGAAAGACAAAAGATTTCAAATTTGGTGTTCTGACTGAACACTGGAGCATAGTTGGAAGTTTGAGCACAGACTGGGGGTTACATAATGTGGGCTGTACTGAACATAACTTCCTTTTCAGTTCTGTTGATCTGTGACTTTAAGCAAATCACCTTCAAATCTAAGCCTCTCTAGAAAAATGAACTAAGTTATATCCCTCAGTTGAAGGAGCTTAGGTTAAATGTAAGTAGTACTATTATTATGAGATTGCAGGCTGACCTGTAAAGGTGAAGGGAGAAAGCAAGTAGAATTTCTTGAATTTTCTTACTCTCTGAAACCCAGATGGCAGTCTAAAAACACTTGACTTCTGAACTCCTGACTTCAAGTATTATTAGCAGCCCTTTGGCCTCCCATTAAAATGTAGCCTGAAGACTTCACATTGTTAAGTGAAAAAAAAAGTGCTAAGCTCTGAGCTGGATCAGTCATGACATAAATACGAAGAAAAAGAAGAGGGAAGGAGGAAAGAAAGTGAAAGCTGCTGTTGCAGAGGAGCAAGAAGGTGGCTGTTCCACAAGCTAAGAAAAGAACAGGAGCCAAGGATCACTGCAGGATAGGTGGGACTACAGACAATGCAGCCAGTATGTAGGTCCAGAGCCCATCCAGGAAAACCTGTCAGTAATCTACAGCAGCAGAAGTAGGTTGACTTGGGGTTGACCTATGACACCACCCAGGCTACCCTGGGTGTCCAGGCTTGAGCTGACATGGAAATCCAGATCCAGGGTAGAAGGTGCATGGGTAAGGATGCCGTGAGGCTAGTCAAAGCAGACAGGTTCTATGGGTGTCCTAAGGCCCTCGAAAACGGCAAATAAAATTTCTATACGTGACTTGAAAGAAGGCATTTGTATTCTGTACTTGTGCAGAATTATTGGCTGAAAAGTACAGAACTGCCTGCACCAGGAGATGGAAGTCCTGTGTAAGGACCTGGCTGTATCACAGCACAGGTAGCTCTCTCCAGCTCCGTTACTCTCACTGCCTAGCTGGAAGGAAAAAACTGCATTACTTGGGAAGTTCTAACACTTATTAGGTCTATCTATAAGAGAACGACTAGATAACTGAGGATTTCTATCTTCTTGGCTTCCTCTGATACCTACAAGAAATAGTATGTGCCTCAATATTCCTATATGTGAATGAATATTATTGAAGGTTTTCATAATAATTTCTATTTTATTGTCTCTTTAAACTTCTTACATGGTTTTCAAAAATTCTGTAGCTTCTGCTCTGAACCAGAAATATTTCTTACTCTTTAGGGACATCCTACCAAAATGCATCTAGTCACCTGAATTCAGATAACTTGTGAGGCTTTTAGAAGTCAGGGAACTGTGCTGACTAATTTTAAATCATTAATAGTGATCTATATTAATTATACTATTAATTATATTAATAATCTGAATTTCTTTATTCTGAATCCTTAAGTTGGTATTTTTCTAACAGGGAAAGGCCTTCTCTTGAGATTGCCTCATTTTTGACAGAGAATAGAGGAAAGAGAAACTTGACGCTATTTTGGCGATTCTTTCTTTAATTGATTTTTCCTTTTGGTCCTGACCCCAGCCATTTACCCATTTTTAAGTCAGTAGTGCATTAATCCAAAGACCCAATTTATATTAATACATGAGGCATCTTCATCCATGAATGTCAGAATTGGTCTCAGTAATCCAGACTATTTATAAGCCTGTTGACAAAAGGACTTATATGTTCCCAGGCTTGCCCATTAAACCATGGATGGCAGGTTTTAATCAGGAAAATATATATATAATGTACTTGCAATTCCCTCAAGAGCTACTTTGCATTTGCACAGTTTCACTACTAACATTACAATGGCTAAGGGTCAGCCTGTCACTATTTCCATTGTAAAAACCTGCACTATTTCCAACAGGGGCAATAATTCAGTCCTAAAAAAATCACATGGTGCTGAAACATAAATCACTATTAGAAGTAGATCCTGATTCAGTTAATGAGTTTAACTGAACTCACTTTAAAGAAAGATTAGGCAAACAGTTCAGAGAAAGCAAGAAAAAAGGCTAATTCAAAGCACAGCATATTATATTCATCCATTGAAGGTCGCACACCTAGTCTCTTCCAGATGTTTGCAATGCCCTTTTTCTTGACTTCAAATTTGATCCTAGCCTCCTTGTAGAAACAGAATTGGGATATTGAAACCTGTGGAGATTGGGAAAGAATCTATGTATTTGCATTTGTAGAACAACTCCTATCAAGGTCCTAAGGGCAGGTGACTGAAAGTGATTGGAAATGAGAAAAAATGGCAGATTATTAAAAGAAATGTCCAGTGCAAAAGTAGATTTGTAAGGACCATGAAAGTGTTGTTGGGACATTGCAAGTGGATATATCACAACTGATTATTCAAAAGGCAAAGTAGTTGGCAAAGGTACTGTCAGCAAGAAATATAAATGTCTTGACAGTTTCATGTGCCTTGTACCTTTATTATTTAAATCAAGATTGAGATTTTAGATGATAGTTAAAATAATTAAATAATCTCGAAGAACAGTCACTAATCAGACTAAAAATAAGAGAACCAAAGACTTTCTTTGCCCACATCACTGAAAGCTGCCCAACTAATCATTCTGTAAAGCTTTGGCTAATATTTTTAAATATTGCTCAACAGAAGAAATTTCTTCTGCTTTTCTAGGGAGACTACTTAAATCTCCTTTGACCTTATGAAATGGTGTCTAACACTGAGCCTACGATTTATTTTTCTGTTATGTATTCAACTGTTCTTGTTTGTGTTGTCCCTCACCCCTGCCCAGATCAGAACACACCATTCCCACATCTCACTATTGTCCATTTTTCTAAGAAATATGAGTGGTTACTATAGCTCTACTTAACACAAACACATCTTGGAAGCATGTGCCTTTTTGAATAACCCACAAATGGAATGTATATCAGCAGGATATAGAATTATATGGAATTTACTCTGTCTATGTGAAAGAGTTAGAGGGGATGAGGTAGAAACAAGGAGTTCCATGGAAAGCATTCTACGTGTCTCACTAATTAACGTTAGTGAATTAAAGTGCTAATAGTTGCTTTTGTTTAAATTGTTCTTATAACTGTTCTTATAGTCAGTGACAACTCCTACTTCACCACCTGCAATCACACATGGTCCCAACAATTAAGGATTTTATTCCTTTTACTGATTTCCAGAGTATAAAACCTTTGAATAAAACCAATGCCAAGAAAATAAGTAACTTCCTTTCTCTAGGCAATTGTACTTTCTGGTTCACTGGAAACTATCAACAGTATATATAGAACAGGAGAATTATGCTGGGTGCTCCCTGTTCCTGTCAGTCTTCTCTCTTTAACTCATTTGGGTTATGTTCATCCATAAAGGTAGCTTGAGAGAAAGATATTCTTTTAATTCCCCTGCATTCCTTCTAGTTAGCAATCTGTTAGTGATGCCTATGCTTTGCCTGCTTTCATTTACACTGTAGTCTCAGCCTTCAAATATTCAACGTTACAAATTGATTTCGCACTGTCATGTCACTCAGACAGTGCAAAAAATGTACATCTCAAATTAAATCACTTACACTAAATACCCTGACTTTTTCTAGGTATAAATCTCAGTTTTATAATGTTACTTCAATGTAGCTTGTGGTGTGTTAATATGATATATTCCAGCTATTAATTTTTAACATGCACAGCAGGGTTTTTATGAGTGAGGGTTTCTGCACAAAATATGAGGCATTTTAAGGCCCCTGCTTTGGCATTTCAAGAAATATTCCCAGAAAAGCAATGAAATATACTCATGATAAGCTACTAAAAAAATATGTAAGTCCTCAATGCTGACCCTTTCTCTGCTAAATAGGAGATTTCCCAGTGTACTGGACTTGACTGAGAAATACTAGTGATTATCCTTTCACTGGGGTATTTCAATGTAAAAGAAAATGCTTAGCAGACTTATCCATATGTGGATAAGAAAAATTATACACGTCAGTCTAAACATACCCTCCTTAGTTTCTGCTCCAAAGACATTAAACAACCATTTTACAAATTACAGTCTAAGTACTGAATTCTTTAGCTGCTTTAGAAAGTGATTTAAAGTTTGACATTCCAGCCATTTATATACTCTATATGGAATTATAATTATAAAAATAGATTTTTACTGAGTGAAGATAGGTGAACCACAGAAACCCCCCTCTTGATTCCCATTCCACCTGCCCACCTTAGATTTCTGGCATCATCTGTCCCTGATAATCCTTGTCCAGCTGAATGAATGTAAATTGTGTTTCTGTGTACTACAAGCAGTGACATATGATTATCATAACTTCAGTTTATATTGAAAAATCTGGATGTTTATTTCCTCTGAATCCATGGCAACTCAGAGTTTATTAAATTAAGGCTAGGAAACACAATAGTGAAGTGTGTAAACTATGAACATTATTGATAGCTTCTGCACTCTGTCAGTATTCAGCCAGTACAGACTAGACCCCCAAGTTCTCCCTTGCAATGAAGAGAGTCAATTAAAAAGAATCTCAGATTGATGATTTACAGATCTGAAAGCCAGAAAGCAGTAGCATTTCAGGCCAATGTTTAGTCTGTCCTCCTGCATAAAACGTGCCCTGAGATTGTCCCGTATTTTTTTTCTACTTGTTACAAATACTGTCTTGAGTAGAAATATCCCAACTTGAGTTCAATGATTTTGAGATTAATAGCTCCAATATAATATTGTGTATATTCATATAATATATATTTGATGTATAATATTTTTTTCAAAATATAAAGAGATTAAATTCCCAGCTTTTCTGGTCTGCAACGTTCTTGTCAGCTCAGCTGATTTACAGCTATCAAATTTCAGTTCCAGGTGTCTGTATTTATACAGACATAGATTTTTTTTCTGAAAGCCAGAACAAGGCCTCAATTAACATTTTATTATAGAATCATAGAATTCTTTAGGTTGAGGGGACCTTTAAATGTCATCTAGTCCAACCCGTTTTTGCTAAGCTAAAAAAAAATTATTTGTTATAATGAATATTTTTGTCATTTTAGGGGACTTTCTATGGCCTTCTTTAGATGTCAGAATTCTTCCTGAGATGCTGACATTTGAGCTGGGTGCAACAGTTTAAGCGTTTTTGTACATAGTACCAAAGATTATCATCATATGAATTGTCTATTGTCAAGTATTTTTGTATCAAGGATCAAACTGGTTTTTTGAGTCTGTATTCACTTTACAGAAATATTATTTTTGGATTTCTTTAGTGATATAAATCCAAAAAGGATATCCCAATATATTTCAAGGAAAAATTTAGACATCCAGTCTAAATAATGTATCTCTTGTTCTTTACAATTCATTTTTTGCTATTATGTTGTCCTCTTCAATAACTGAAATAATTAAACTTCACACTACACTAAAAAGCATATCACAACTACATGAACATATGTGTTAGCAAAGAAAACAAAAGAATCTATATACTAGACCATTTCTGGAGGAGGAAGCAGAGTAAACATATCAGTCTATCACCTGCCAATATACTGACATTTAAGCTGCTTTCTAAATCTGTATCTGACCAGGGTCTTGACAATGATCTTCATGAACTTATCCACAGCTTGCAAATCTCTAACTGTTTTGGGTCAAAAAGTAGAAGACATCATAGGACAGACGACACAGGAAATTGCACCAGGTTCCAAATAAAGAGTGTATTTTCAGTCCCTATTTGAATTTTAATGGTAGTAGAGGCACCTGGAGGAATCTTGATATTTTTATTTCATTTGCTCTGTGTTCCCCATAATGTTCTGAATCTGTTCTTCAGCCTCCCTTTTTTCTTGCACCTTCCCAGCACATACATCACCAAGAGATGTTTGCATTCCTAAAGTGGTGTCATAGAGTCTTTGCAAACGGAAGTTCAGAAAAATGCTGACAGGCTCAGAGAAGTTACTGTTTCTGTCTTTTCTCCTCTTTCCCCTCCCTTCTGCTCTTAAGGACTAAAAGGTCAGGTACTGGTATAATTGCACAAGTGTGATATTTCTTGAGGGCCATAAAGAAATTTTCAGTGCAACAAATAGGTGCTTCATCAGCTCCACTCTTCCATTTCAGGCTCTTTTTTCCTTCTTCCAAAGAGCTTTCTACATACTGCTTTGCTTAATCATTTAATACTAGGCAAATGAGATGCAAATTATTTTATACACTCACTGCTTTTCCATCTGTGTTTCCAATTTAAGGGGGTAGGAATGACAGGGGAAGACAATTAAAACTAACAGGCTAAGCCTATGTTACTAAATTAAAGAAGACTGGGAAGAGTTCTTACCCTGAGATAAACTGGCCATGCTGGATTTTTGTCCAGACTTCTTGTAACTAGCTCTCTCTTGGGCACATTTGTCTTAGAGAAAAGTAGACAGAGGCAAGTAACAGCCTGCTGTGGTTCACTAGACATCAGAGGGTGTCCCTACCCACAACATAAACAAGACAGATATAATCATGACTTTTCTGATCAAAAAGCTCACCTACCATGTCATCTTGACTTGCTCTGAGTAACCTGTGACCTAAAGTCAGTAAGGGCCCCCAGAAGAAAAGAACAATGTAATTTCCCACAGGTTTCAGTAGGAACCATACTCAACTAATCTGAACATGATTAACTCAATGCAGTGTTAAAGCAAAAAGCAATTTTTATTGCACTCTCATCTGCTCTTTAACTCACATTCTTTGAAATACTTTAGGTAGAGCCAAAATCAGAAAGACACATATTTACATTACATTATTAAGGTTGCTTTTCCTAGTTTCTGGGCAATTCTGAAGGGCATGACGATAGAAAATTAAAAACATTTAGATACAGAAATATAGATGGAATATTGTCTGCTTAGCTGGTCTTGAAATGCCTATTTCTCTGAGCCCTTTAACATCTAAATGCTTTTATAAACTTGTTCTCCAATCACATTTGATATATGGAAAACCATTAAATTTCTCACTTTGTTGAAAGAGTCATTATTTGATTCAGTCTTATGAACATTCTGTAACATGATAAAGCACCTAGCCTGTCTCAGCTTTGTTTCCAACAGGAGCTGATCACAGCATTTGGAGAAAAAAATTTGACTAGGTGGATGACAGACTTGTAATTACCGGGTTTTTCACAGATATAACCTCTGGATGCTTCTGGCATTTTTAGGAGTATGTAGCACTGCAGGAGATGTTTATTTTGATGTCTCCTCCAATTCCCTTTCTTTGTTCATTCATGGCACCCTGAAATCACACATATTTCAGGTTTTTTGCTTTCCCCTCTCCTTTTTGGAAAGGTTTTAGTTTGCTTTTATGAATATGATCATCCTGTATTTGTTCTATTCTTGTTTGAAAAAGGTCCAAAGCAAACCATAGAAATTATACGAAGCTGAGTTTTGAGGATTTCATTGGTTTGCTCTAAATAGTACCTTACATTGAAAGATCTTGTTGAGAGTTGTTGGTTAGAGCTGAAATTAAATTAAATCCTGCATCAATTTATTAGGAGAGTTTGTTCAGCTCACCTGTTGCATAATTGATGTCTTTAATAGCTTTGATGTTGAAAACCAGAAACTGAAGTGCTATGGAAAAGGTGGGATTCCCTAGAGAGGCTGCCATTTCTGAGTGGCCTAGTTTCAGGCAGCTTCAGTTGCTCCTGAAAACTGCTTTGAGAAGGGAATGTACAGAAAAGTTAAACCATGTCATAAACTTCTATGATTTCTCTTCCAAGAAAGGTTTATGTTTCAGAATGTAGAAGACATGAGCAAAATCTACCAAGGCTGTCAGTCTCAAAGCAAATATAAGTATATGCATATGGCATGGGGGAGGAATTTTAAGTATTATTTTATTTGTACAGTGTAAGCAAAATGTCTAAATAGGCCCATGGTTAAAATTCAAATATTAAAAAAAGGAGAACAGGGGAAAAAAGGAAAAGGGTCATATATATGTCCCTGTACATATAATTTGAACACATTTTCATCCCTTGCTGGAACTGATGAATGTTCCTCACATAAATTTTTAGTCTGGCACCAATTATACAGTCTTTATTCTTACCTGGTATATATGATTATGTAAAACACTACCTACCTTCATCTATATATAAGGTTATAAAAATGAAGATATGACGCCCAGCATGTACAGAATGCCTAGAGAAGGCGACCTGCAATTTGTATTTATGCATTCCACTGTTAACTTCATGATCTCTGTTGTCTGGTATACTTGTAGTTTTCTCTGCACAATTGAGATAAGACACTTAAATATCAGTACAGCTCAGGTACTGAATTTCCAGTGAAATTCTGCATGAAATTGTTCTCTGAATAAAAAGTTGTGTAAATTATTTACAAGCATTCATACTTATTTTGTTTGGATGGTAAAAGCACATAGGTGTTATACACTTAGTTGATTTCACACTGTAAAGACATGCTGGAGCAGAGGTTACACATTTGTTTAAAGTAATTCTGCCACTCACTGCTATTCGCACTGCTTGACACACACCGATTCACACATAAGATGAGCTAAGTTGTTTTTAATGCAAAAATGTCATCTAAAAACAAGGTAAATGTTCTCATTTATTTTTAAAATCCTCTCCTATATTACATGCCTTTTCTAAAGTCTACCACTTCCTCAGATATTTAAGAAGATATTTAAGATATCAAATCATTAAAGGTACCCCAAAAATCACAGTTAGAAAGAAATCCATGTGATTTGTATTTAAAAAAACATAAAATTTTTATGTTTGTGATATAGTAGCCAATGGAATTAATGGAAAAATGTCTGTTAATGTCATCAAAAATTGAATTTCAGCTATTATTTGCTGTCACAGATAGATGTTTTGTCTTTGTTTTTTTATTACAATTAAAAATGCTTCCTCTAAAGAAAACAAATGTTAAAGAGTGTTGTGTATATATTTGCAAATATGTAGCATTCCTTGTGCATTTCTATTCTGGATGTACATTGGTTTTTACACTAAGTTCAGCATGCTTGAAACAGCAGGAGAAAAGGAAAGAAGCAGAAAACAGTAAGTTATTATCTCTACTGTAAATAATGATCAATTTTTCATGCCTTTATATCTCCAATTTCTTGGTAACTAATATTCCATTTTTAGCATGGAGTTATTAAGTACATCAGGTGTGTTAGAGGTGTGTAATATTTGTATATGTGTGGTCTCTCACAGTCTTTATCTATATGAAATGACATAATCTGATTTGAACTTTTTTGCAGGACAAAGTTCTTTATTTGGTAAAGAATGAGGGGTGGAATATTATATTTTCCCCCTTAAATGAAAAATAGATTATTCATTTAAATAAAAATGTTGCTTTTTCTAAATTATACTCCACTCCTACAGCATCACATGCAACTTGCAGCATGTATCTAGTGTTGTCATGGACCATTCGTTCTTATTGTCTCTGTCTACACAACCAATGTAAAAGAAGTAAAATGCCCTGGAAGGTATTAAAAGCGATAGTCTGATATGATGCCAAATAACACAAAAGCCAGAATTACTTCAGCAAGAACAAAAATATCTGTAAAGTGAATCGAAGCATTTCTAGCCTGTGACAGAAATTGGTCTTTTTATATCGCATTATCTTTGAAGCTTCATTTTTATTCCCAAACACAGTAGATGTGTATTATTTTTCAAAATACTAGTTTCTTCTCCTATAATGGCCTCAAACTCTACTTATTGCAGGAAATATCAAATTAATGGTTGTTCTCACCTGTTTTACTAATAATTATAACTGTAATGTAACTCAGCAGATATTTTATATTTTTACAAGAAAAATTAGAAAGTTCCAAATTTTTACAAAAAATATGTGAATTTTAATTGAAGGTATATATTTGAGGAAATGGGAAAAAAAAGATTTTAACCTGACATCTTGTCTAGAGGTATTGTATCAATGGGTCCAAAGGAAAGCTCTGACTTATGAAAAGTAGAAAAATGGGATGATCTTACAAACATCGCAAAAAATATGTAACATTTAAAAAAAAAAAATATTGTGTTTAAGCACTTCTTAAAAGGATTTTTGTTAATATTTTCACAGTATATTATTACACAGGCCCACTGGCAAATTTTTAAAAATATAATTATTTTCATCATAATTTTGAACGAAAATATCAAAACAATCTCCTGTGACCAAAAAAAATCAGATTTTAAGTAGCTCTGTTAAATTTTACGCCGAAATGCTTCCTAGTATTTCCTTGTCTCGCACAGAGCATTTTTGAGGGCATTACGCTTTGTTGTTATAGGTCACTCATGAACTTTTCAACTCTGCATACTCAGCTTCCATTCCAAAAGATGCTCATGGCTACTGTAATATTGTCTATATATAACTGGTTGCTGTGCCACTGTGTTCGTAAACAGTCAGCTGTTTACAGCAGTGTGCTATTGCAGAGTCCCTCATCACTCATGACTTACAATTTATATGCATACTGCCTTGCTTTTGGGGATACTTACAAATGTGCTGCTTAGAAGTTCAGTTTGCTCCTTAGTTGATGTATCTCCGAATCAGTGGGTTATGAAAGTTTCCATAATCATAAACAAAGAGTAAACTGCTGACTCCTTGCAGAAGCTTGATTAAAAAAAAAGTATTGAAATCTATATATTACAATTTATATATATAATCTGAAGACGTAAATCGATTTCCGTAACAGATGAGGACAGAACACTGAGAAACAAACACTCTGAAACATGTTTACATGTTAAGATGTGTACATTTGTAATAATGAGTGATTCTCATCCAATTCCTACACAGTCAGACTTAAAGTTGAAACCACTTTGGACACATTTGGTACGTATGTCAAATGACAAGCTTTGTCACATTTCTAGTTTCATCACTATCATGTACCTGAGTACATTTAATTTTACATTTCTGCATCAAATGTGTTGACAAGGTAAATAAAATTCTTAACAAGCAGCCTTCATAGACATTTCTTACTTCCAGAAAATACTGGTATGAATCTGACTGCATTATATTGCTTAAATTATTTGTTCACCTTATGTCTTAACTCTTATGGTAACATTTGCCAACATTCAGTGAAACATTAGTAATGCCTGGTAGCATTGAATATGTGTCTCAAAAAATGCCTATATCAGGAGGTGGATTTGACTATGGATACTTTATATTACATGGAACAGGTAGACTATAGCATTGAAGGTGTGTCTCAAAAAATGCCTATCTCAGGAGGTGGATTTGACTATGGATACTTTATATTACATGGAACAGGTAGACTATAGACTTGGTACAAGCTTCTTTATTCAAGTACTGGTACTAATAATATTTTTTTATTTAAGTTCAAATAATGGTAGGCATGGAAATTAATGTTCAGGGAAGAAAATAATGTTTTCACAATTGGTTAAACTACTCGGAGTTTGCATGCTTTATGATTGCACTTAGCGATAAAATAATTTCTTTAACTTGTATGGAATTAAGGAGGACAGAACTTCTTATGGATGATCCTAGTATTGGTACCTTAGTAGAAGCATCATTTTTCCACTGATGTTCAATAACTTGTACTCAATATTTACTGGAAACAAGTCTTGATTCAGACAAGTTTCATCAGGAACATAGCTGCCTTTAATGCAGAAATTTAGACTAGCAAACAAACTTACCAAGAAAGAAACATGCTTGGAAGATTTTCTCGGCAAAGCCTCGAAGAAAAGACAGATATCTCAATGAAGAATGGGTTCTGAAAATGAGTTTGAGTTATCAGATAATATATGTGAAATAATAAAGTAGGACATTTTTAGATAACTCAAACTCATTTTCAGAACCTATCCCTCAGAGAATTGGTTTTTTTATGTACCTGCTTATATTGCTAAATTACTTTTCTTTTGTAAGCCTCTAAACCTTCCAGAACCTTAATGTGGGATATGACACAACATTAGGAAGGTCTATCCCAGAAAAGAACAGGGAATTAAATTTAAAAAAAAAAAAAAAAGCTTATTCAGCTTTAAAATTAGCAAGGTCACACTATCATTGTGTAAGTATTGAAGTTCTGCATATCTATTGATAAATCTCAGTGATAGCACCTAATAAAACACAGTTTGTTAGTATAACACCTGGTAATATAAGGAGATTTGTCTCCTCTTGCTTGCACATTAATTTGTTAATTTGTTTGTTTGTTTGTTTGTTTCTAATAGTATTTGCACATCTAAAAAAATACTGAGGTTTATAGGTGTCAATAGTAATATATTAATTTTTTAAAAAATATTTCATTTTGCTTTTAGATTTTTGAAAGCAAGGTAGAAAAATAACACTGCCCTTTTGACCAAAACACCTATTACTATCTCCCTCTTTGGCATATTTTCTTCAAAATTGCCCTCCTTGCTCAGTTCCATTAGATGGAGAATCTAATTTTTAAATATTTAGCATAAATATATATATATATATATAGCATTCTTGTCCTATTTTTGACCTTCTTCACATTTATAGCTAATTATGAAACTCCTTGGAACATTCTTCCTTTATGCCATTGTATCCTGGATAACCTCTTGTGCATTACCTGAAGTCTGAGCACTGAGTTAATTCCTGGTGTAAGAAGGGGAATAATGGAATAAGTTAAGCTTGATGTCTTGTTCTGGGTGTTTCAAAGACAGACCATCGACCTTGCCAGGTATGCCACACACTATTAGTTCTTTGTCTTGTTAGGATTGGTAGTACTTTGGGACAATATCTTTAAACATAAGTGGAATATTTAATTCCAATAATTATTTCCAGTAGTTATTTCAAATACAGAAGCACACAAGGAAGACATATACCTGTTGAAATTAGTCCAGAGGAGACCCACTAGGATGATTAAAGAGCTGGAGCACCTCTCGTATTGGGACAGGCTGAAAGAGCTGGGGTTGTTCATTCTGGAGAAGGATTCAAGGAGACTTTCCAGTACCTGAAGGGACCCACTAGAAGGCTGGAGAGGGACTTTTTACAAAGACATGGGGAAATGGCTTTAAGCTGACAGAGATAGATTCAGATTGGATATTAGGAAGAAACTTTTTACCGTGAGGGTGTGAGACACTGGAACAGGCTGCCCAGAGAAGTTGTGGCTACCCCATCCCTGGAAGGGTTCAAGACCAGGATGGATGAAACTCTGAGTAACCTGGTCTAGTAAAAGGTTTTCCTGCTGATGGCAGCAGAGTTGATACCAAATGATCTTTAAGGTCCGTTCCATCCCAAACCATTCTATGATTCTATGTTTAACAGTCTATTGTAACAGTTATACGAGGATTTAGTGCTTAATTTCAGGTCTTGGAATTGGTTCAATCTTGGTTTTATGTTTATAGGTGTGTTTTCATTTAAATATATTAAATTCATGGCAGAGAAAGACAATGGAAGAGATATAACATGTTCACTTTCCTGCTCACTCTGTCCAGTTCTAAGATCACAAATTTTTATTTATTATTTGGTATTCTTTCCATATTAACTTCAGATTCAGGAATGAACATCTATTCATTAAGAAGATAACTAGGATAAAATTTCCTGTTTCTACTTTCTCTTATGACTGATTTTACAAAAACAATCAAATCAAATTTAAACCCATGGGAAAATATAGTCTTAGCAAACATAAGAGATACAGGAAAAGCAACTAAAAACCTGTAGGAAAAGAAAAATGTCATTCGGTATAAGATTTTCCTTATGCAGTGTATTAGTGTTCTATGAACTCTTCTTGAGTGGTTGATATTCAGCTGCCAAGGCCAAGAATATTCTTTTTCCCAAAGACCATTAAATTTATCTCAGCAGACTGTCCAAGCAATTCAATTTTGTTAAGAACTGATGAAAATCTATAATTTAGCAATGATGGATATGGCACTTCCTTCAGTCCAATTTAAGTGCTGAGTATAGGTAGCAATGGAAATTCTTTAAAAGTGAGGCACAGCAGTAAGTTGTCTCTTTCTTGCACAATGGCACATTCATCAAATAAGAAATCTTAATGCATGAGCAACCTGCCCATCACTGTATTGAAATGAGCAAAGATGTTATCGTCACCACCATGTTTTATATCTATCTAGTACCTTTCATTCCATATCTTAGTTTATATTTATGATATACATTTGCTGGTGGAAGGAAGAGGTTGCCCAGAGAAGGTGTGGAAGATCCCTGGAAGTGTTCAAGGCTAGGTTGGATGGGGCTTTAAGAAACCGTATCTAGTGAAAGGTGTCCCTGCTCATGGCAGGATGACTGGAAAGAAAGGATCTTTAAGATCCCTTCCAGTCCATGCCATTCTACGGTTCTACAATTTTGTGTGCACTGTGGCACAGTGGCACAGTTAGTTTTCAGACTACCTTTGGTAGGACAACCTAAGACCCTTTATTTTCTTTTTTCTAAATGTGTGTCTAAACACAACATAGGAAGAAATATTAAGGGGTGTCCTAATGACAAACTTCCTTGATAATATTCAGATAAGGAAAACCAATATGAAAGGCCCATATCTTTTCCTTTTGTTGTTGACTCACTATCATGAGAAACAAATATGCCTTTCCAAAGTGCTCAGTCATGTTTTTAGGGAGGAATGCATAAGTAATGTAAAGATGTAGCTAGCAACCTTAGCTCAAGCCAATTATATTTGAAAAAACTACATGTAGGAGAATCTGGAGACTATATGAACTATTTGGTCCCATTTACGTGATATATAATGGATTTATGAAGGTGTTAGCTACCTACATTGCAGATTTTATCACTACCATACATACTTCCTGCATTGTTAATATCCTCAGTATTGAGGATATTAATGACCTTTGGAAAATTAAGTTCTTTTCATGCTCTTTCTTCTTTATAGTAGTCTCAAACTTGAAGTAGATCTATAATGTTGGGACAACTGAGGAATGATACAGAGGAGGATAGAATGCACCAAACTCTGTAATCACCCTTATACTTCAATTTCTACCTGATCTAGAAGGGACAATTTATCATTTTGAACTGTCAGTCTTACATTCTTCACTAATTTTGTTTTTTCTTTTATTTTAATTACCCATAAGATAAACATAACTTATTATAATAATGCAATACCTATTAACATTTTCTATTTCAGTCTAGGAAGACTTTTTTAAAATCTGTCTACCACTATCTCATGAAAACACAAGATGTGTTTAGATTGCACAGAATAATACTTGAATAGTGTCACAGTAATTATACCATACTTATTTGACATTTCTTGGCATATGGAGAAGGCATATTTACATTCAAGTGCTAAATTAACCAATTTCCTTAAAATAGATAAAAAGGGCCCTAATGTTGTTTTATAATTTATTTCATCACTTTTTTTTTTAACCTAATTTAGCTGTAATTTTTCTTATCTCCTTAAAGCTCTATAATAGCTCTCTGGCTGATGTGACATGGCTACATAACAGTTCTCTTTTGGCAAAGTATTCAAAGTGTGTCTATATGCTGAAAAAATAACCACATCCTCACTTGCAAGTAGTTAAGTCCCATTACTTTTGTGTTTTGAAGGACAGGGTGGGTTTATAAACTTTGAATGATAGGGTTGGACAGCCGAAAAGAGTTTTAAAAGAAAGACAATCTTTCATTTTCTTACTTTGCTTAGATACGATGGCATTTGATTGTCACAATTGAGTGAGCTAATTGATGTACTGCTAAAAGTGATGATAAGCATTGGGAAAGCCTATCTCAATCTGTTAATCACATTGGTTTGTTGAAATTCCATCAGGAAATTATTAAAACAGCCTCAGACTTTCCATATATTCTGTTGTCTTACCCTGCTTTCCCTGTGCATGATACACCAGGGACACTACATTACTCTTCATAGCCTGTAGCTATGTCTGGAGTAAAAAAGATCTCTGTATCATCTGTAAAACCTTTTCCGTTTTCATATGACTTTTCATCAGCCTATGAAATAAAAATGCAGAGATGAAACTTATGGGATTACAGAAACTCTTCATTTGACATTTGAACATTAAATGTTCACTGGACCCTTTATTTCAAAGCCAAGAGAAGGTATTGCTATTATCCCAGAAATTTGTATAATACAATATTTTCTTTTTGAATGATGTGACAGTACAGTCTTGCCCTCATTCCAATCTGTATTTTTAAACTCTTAGAAAGCAAGTCGTGGATGACTCTGAGATTTAGGGCACAATTCATAAGGCTTTAAAGAGCAAAAAAATAGGTCACCAGCCATTCATTATATGCTCCTCAGATGCCGGAGTTAGAGTCAAACCTTCTTAGAAGCTCTTCAGATGAGATTTTTTTCACAGAGATTAGTATTGTGCCTTCTGAATTCTGAGCAGTAGAGCACTATTTTTGGGTGGTTTTTTTTTGGTGGGAGGATGAAGAACAGCAGGGTGGAAAAGAAATCCTCCTGCTAGGTTTCCCCACTGAACCACAGATTTTTCTGACCAATAATATATTGGATTATGCCATGGTTTAACCCCAGCCAAGTCCCACACAGCCACTTGCTCACTCCCTACCAGCAGGATTGGGGACAGAATCAGAAGGATAAAAACTAGAAAATTCATGGGTTGAGATAAAAACAGTTCAATAGGGAAAGAAAAAGCCATGCACACAAGCAAAGCAAAACTAGGAGTTAATTCCCTGCTTCTCATGGGCAGGCAGGTGTTCAGTCATCTCCAGGAGAGCAGGGCCCCATCACAGGTAAGAGTGATTTGGGAAGACAAACACCATCACTCCAAATGTGCTGCCCCTTCCTCCTCCTTCCTTTCGCTCTATATACTGAGCATGATGTCACAGGGTCTGGAATATCCCTTTGGTCAGTTTGGGTCACCTGTCCTGGCTCTGTCGTCTCCCAGACTCCCAGGCACCCCCAGCTTCCTGGCCCGCATGGCAGTACGGAAAGCAGAAAAGGCCTTGGCTCTGTGTAAGCCCTGCTCAGCAATAACAAAAACATCTCTCTGTTATCAACCCTGTGTTCAGTACGAATCCTAAACACAGCTCCACACCAGCCACTGTGAAGAAAATTAACTCTACCCCAGCCAAAACCAGAAGCAAATAATTCTGTGAAATTCTGTGTAAATATACATAACTGGAACTAACAGGACACACATCATACAGCTTATCTTGGTATTATTTACAGTATGATAAGAGTTTATGATAATATTGCTGCTAATTTCTGTCTCCTAGTTCTTTTTTCTTAAAATACAATATAATAAACAGAGTATAAAAAACTATTGGCCACTCTTGATTTCTCAGAGTTTTTTTACTGCATTCTAAAACTAGGCCAGAAAAGTATAAATACCATGATTAGACATATTTCTAAATAAGTATAAACTAAGCTATTTCACAGAAAGATTAATAGTCAGTCAATCCAACCTAAGCCACCACCACCCACGCCACAGAATCTCACACTAAGGCCAGATAGATCAGTAGTAAAAATAAAAACTTTAGTTAAAGTACAAGTCATCTGTAGAGCCCAGAATGCAAAGTGGGTAGAATATTACTGTTAAGGAGAAGTTTTAGACACTGTGTGATGGATAAAATCAGAACAAATTATCATGTATTAAAAACCCGTCTCTAATTTAATAGGCATCAATGTTAAATAAATTCCAGAGCATTTCACACCTGCCTCTATTTTTTGAATTAGTGTTAAATTTTTCTTGTCTTTAAACAAGAAACATGGATGACAATAAAGATTTCCATGAACAATGCATGAACAGTGCATTGACTATCAGCAAGGAGTAGAGGACAACTACTATGGCATAATTAGAATTCTGTTATAAAGGTGGAAAGAAATCTTACAGAAAATAAATAATTCTTGAGTAAATGAAAAAAGCAAATAAAAATAGCATACATTTTAGTAGACACAGTATAGAGTATACTTTTTTAGTTGATTTTATAAGATTTTAGTTATGTTTTATTTTTGTAAACCTAGCAAGAGAAAAAATCTGAAATGTTTAAATTCTGAAAGTTCAATTCTATAGAAAAAAATCAACAAAATAAAGAATTTCATAGTTACTTTTACAGGCTTTGAAAAAAGGAACAGATTTCATTTGTTTTAAGAATCTAATGTAAAATTGTATCATATGCATTCGAGTCTTTGTTTTTCGCACTTTGACTTTCAGTATTTTCCACTTTCTTTCAGAGTCTCTTCTGAAGAGCAAGTGCATAAGGAAGAAGAAAATAATAAATTTCTAAATCAATATAAGGAAAAAGGGGGGAAGGGGAAATAACTTTCCAGTGTCAATAGTTATAGATCTTATTTAATTTTTTTTTTTCAGTAAAAGATCTTGAGGAAAAACAATCTATGTATTGAAAGTTATGAAAGTTCTTACTACAATCATATCTGCTCTGCAAAAATAGTAATGCACACCCATGGTTTTGAAATAGCAAAGCTGTCTTATAGTTGAACTAATAGGACAAAAGAGGGCAATTCCCTCAACTTCAGTGAGAATTAAACTTTGAACACAGTTCATCTGGGATACTTAAAGTTCTACCAGAGGAATATTGTTTTGACTGAGCCAGCAGGAACCATGTTCAACTTATCTCAGCTGCCAAGTGTGCATTTTGTGTCCAGAGAGAATTTTTCCTTACTGTAATCTATGGAAAGTTCATGAAGTGTAGTATCTCCTAGAGAAAATAACAAATTACTGTAATGAATCCAATCAGTTCTGCTCTACTGCACTTAGGAAGGAGGTTTACTTCGTCAAGATCAGGTGATACCCTAAAATGTGTTTAACTTGAATCTCACATAATGCTTTTATCCATAAATGATACAACTCCTCTCTTTGCAAAAAAATAAAAATCAGGTCCATCTTAAAAACATTGCACTTTATGTTCCTGTGTCGTATTTTCCTGTGTCGTATTTTCCAGTAATACTTCAAAAATTGATAAGTGATTTAAAAAGTACACTATTCTTCACTTGGGTGTAATTCTACAAAGAATCGTCCAGCTTCACAAAAGGATTTGAACATAAAAAGTTTCAAATAACCAGTTATTAGAAAGAGAAGTTTTTATGCTAGGCCCTGAACATCAGTAATTTTTTTAAAAAGGTGTTATTTACTTCATTTAAAAATTCTGCTAACAACGTATCTATATATTGTAACCCAAGTACCTCTGTAAATCTGTTGTCATATCCTTACCCTTCCTTTTTAAAAATATTAGCTGCTATTTTTTTTTACTAGAATTTCACACCAGCAAACAATATAAAAGAAAAATCAGGCAGCAACATGGAGAGTATTTTATTCCCTGAGCCGTATCAAGACACAAAATACCTTGCTGGTGTGGTATGAGTGATTTACTAAGCGTTCGTATTCGAATCATGTGTAATTCTATTTAGATGTAGCTTTAATTTATGTAGGAATCAAATCTACCCCTGGCTAGAGATTTTCGGTGAGAATTGCATTAATCTCTTAAGAAGGGATTAACAGCTGTAGACAGAAGTACTCATCAAAGTTAATTTAAAAATACTGGCTATTATATTAGTCAACCTTAGTAAATAGAATTACTGCCATTCATATCCACCAGAAATCTTTCTCAAAGGATTCCTCCTTGTTAAAAGGGTTAGTTAAAAAAAAAAGTACAGAAGAAAAATATAGGGAGGAAATAAGAGATTGCAATCACCATTTTAATTACTCTATATAGTTATATATTGCTGTAATTGTTTATAAAGTCTGGATTTCATAGGAAGCAGGGCCTTTTTTTTAAATCCAACTCTACTCTTGTGATAACCATCATTACTTAAAATCTGAAACACGTGCAACTTGCAATCAACTTGATCACTTTAGATATATACAAACTCCAGTTTCAGATAGCAAAAGAATTAAATTTTAACTTAATAGTGATGCATGGTCACAGTGCTTGCTCCAGTGAATTGGTAATGTGGGTACTAAATGAAGCTTCTCTTGACAGTTACAGTCTTAACAATTTCTACACCTTCATCTCTTCTTTCCTGATTTCTAAGAGTCTAACTTCAGACAAGCCACCAGAAAGGGTGATAACAAGTCTAACTTGGTTAGATCTAGACTAGAGACAGACACTGTGCATATTCTGCAGGAGAGAAGTGTTCTGTGACACACCAGCAATGCAAATTCATATGGTGTGGGTGGAGATTTAGACACATGTCGTTCCTTCAGCTTCCCTGTTAGAAAGAATAATGACCTCAGGTAGACACAAGGAGCTGTGGGATACTGTCCAAGTATGGAAACCATGAGGTCTTCAATAACAAGTGTATCTGATTATAACAGAAACACAACCAGAAAAGTCCTTTTCCAGTCTTTGTGTAGTTCTGAAGTGGCTTTTGAGAATCTCAGGAGTGCTGTTTCACAGGGATCTGGCTATGTGATCCTATTGCTTGCCCGCACCTGACCTGACCAAGAAGGCCAAAAGATTTGGCATAGTGATAATTTTTCTGCCAAAAGGAATAAAGTCTATGCACTTATTTTATGTATCTTGATACTCTGGTAGTCTATACTGCTCTCATGAGACTCCATATTGCATCCAGCTCTGGGGCTCCCAAAAATAAGAATGTTGACCTGTTGAAATCAGTCCAAAAAAGACCACAAATGTGATCAGATGGCTGGAGCATGTCTATTATAAGACAGGCTGAGAGAGTTGGGGTTGTTCAGCCTGGAGAAGAGAAGGCTCTAGGGGGACCTTGTAGAAGTCTCCCAGTATCTCAAGGGGCCTACAAGAAAGATAGAGAGGGACTCCTTACAAGGGTATGTACTGACAGGACATGGCTTCAAACTGAAGGAAGGCAGGGTTACTTTAGACATTAGCAAGAAATTATTTACTGTCAAGGTGGTAAGGCACAGGAGAAGATTGTCCAGAGAAGATGAGGGAAGTGTCCCTGGCCATGGAAGGGGGGTTGGAATGAAATGATCTTTAAGGTCACCTTCCTACCTTCATATTCTATGAGTCTATGATTTCCAATCCCTGTTATATATTTACAGGTTTGTATAGACAAACTCCTCAAATTAGATGGTCTTATACATCCCTTCCTTGTTTGTTTATACCATGATGGAAACCATGAGATCTTCAACAGCAAGCATATCTGACTATAACAGAAACACAACCAGAAAATTCCTTTTGCAGTCAAACAACAGGTCAAACAGGATGCTGTTTGGCTTTCCTGTTTTTTGGGATGGCCAGTGTATAGTGCTCAGCATCCAAATATAAAATCCAGGCTCCTAGACTCAAGATCAAAGTAATTTAAAAAGCCTTTTGACAGCCTTGGAAACTTAACCACTTACAGTGGAGGCTATATATACAAAATTTCATTTTAACAGATGGATATGTATGAGTAGAATTCAGTTACCTACACACAGAGTTGATTGAGTATTCCTTATGCTAGCAAAAATGTTTATGTGCAGAACTGAAACATACACACAGGAAAGATGTTGTTTAGAACTTAGAAAAAGCCAGAGCACATCCTTAATCTTCTGTCTCTCCTGTTCATGCCTCTGAAACAGTTCTTTATAATCATTCATGCTACTATTCTTTTTTCAATTTCTGCCTGTAAGAACTGCCACTTATTTTAGTTGTTTAATTAATTCAATGACTTTAATTTCAGTTAATTACTCAGTGTATTCAATATATTTCTTAGTCTATTACATCTTGAATGATATTAAGACCTTGTAAAGAACTGGCAGAGGGATTAAAACGTAATCATTCAATTTCACTTCTACAGGACAAAAAGAGGAACACTTCAGACATGATTGTTACATAAAAAAGTACCATTTCAGAACAATCTCTTGGAAAATGTCTGCAGAAAGAACCAGAATTAAAATAGTATTTATTTTATTTTTATGTGACTGTTCTTAATAGGGTGTGTATGTCATTTTGTCAGAGTACTGCTAGTTAATACCTGAACTATTCCACTTCATGATGGAATCTTTTTTTGTAGTATCAACTCCAAGTCACAACCACAAAATTTCCATTGCTTCTCTTTGCTCTTGAATATTTACAATCGTCCTCTCCAGCCATAGCCCATATGCAGTTTTTTATGGGAAGTGTATACTGCTACTCTACATGTTTCACCTAATCCCAGCCAGTGATCAAATGTATAGAATGAAGAGAGTTGTACATCTGAAATGAATTTGGCCTGATGATTCATGTGCTATTGGTTAACGCTGAATAGAATCATTTGAAGGAAATTGCTCTGGTGGCACCAGGCCATTCAGACCACGGCTGTTGTATTTCATAGGTCTCACCCTCTAAGGATTACTTATACCTTACAGAGAAAACAACAGCTGTGTAACACATTTAGCCTCCACTGTATAGACATATCATTGATGTTTTCCTCTTTACTGCCTACCCACAAATCATTTGTGCCAACAGTTCCCAAACCTAGTAACACCAGGAGGGTCAGAATGCATCTCAGGCTGCAGAGGGAAAGGGAGAATGATAAATTTAGACTAACCTGGCTAGATTCAGGTAGGACAGACTGTGAGAAATGATTTTAAGCCCTTCTTTCTCAGGTCGTCTGCTCTTCCATCTGGGTTTGGTTTATATTTCAGGATGGACTATCACTCTATCTTAGATAAGCAGAGATATAAAAACCAAATTCTAGAACAAGACTATCATTCACACAATCTGGGGACTCACTTTTCTACAGCTTATCCCCACTTACTGCAATGCAAACAAGCTCAGAATGAAATGTCAGATCAGTAGCTGTCAAATATTACAAAATAAACTGACTTCAATGAAAGTGGGTGGGGGTCAGAGAGTTCCAAAAACTGTACCTACTCTAACACTCACCTGAGATAAAGCTAATACCACCTTAGAAATCTGCTTTTCTGAACTTCCCTGTTTATTCCTACCAAATAGTTGGAAAAAACATTATCTCTTCCTTACCATAAGTAGCTTGATACTAACCAGAAGCATAATACATTTCTGAGGAGGTAGAAGAGGTGTGGCAGAATACAGTTACATAATAGCACTGAAGAAAGACAAATTTTACATGATTTTTCATAGAGAAAACTTGTTAAACTAGAAGGACACTGAATGCATCCCATATGTTCTGTAAGTGAGTGCTTTCAGAGCCATCCAGGAGGTGCTCAGCTTGATTCACCATTTCTTGCCATTGGTTATTGTGGCGAGGTAGTGTGTGCTGCTGAAAAAGTTGTCAGGTTCCATGCAAGCATGGCTGTACTTCATGGATAGAAGAATGCGTTTAAGGATTCTACCATACTGAGTGCATGTTATTCACATAATGTGAGCCAATATCAAGAATAGTAGATTCATTTTAGAGATGAGAACAGTTAGGGAAAACAGACAAAAGAAAAGATTTTTTAAAATTGAAAAAAAATAATCACACTAAAAATACAAGGTATTGTGATTTGGGTTTGATTTGATTTGGGGTTTTTTTGGGTTTTTTTTTTAATTCTCAATTCTAATAAGAAGTTCAATTTCTTCACATTTTTTTTTCTATCCCCTCCAGAAATGCAAATATTGGATCTTATTGGTTCAGGTGTCCTTAATTCTCCATTAAGGACATTTTTGTAATCGACAATTAGCCCTTTTAGTCAGCAGAAAACCCCTTTGCTATACTTACACACTAGTTATTTTAAATACCTTCACCCTTTTCTTCCCTTGAGATCATGTTAAACTTGTTCAGCAATCAGCCTCCCAGGCATGCACACGTAGAGCCCTAAAATACAGGAAAATGATTGGGATGGGTATGTTCTGTTTTGAGTCTGGCATCCAAAGAAAAACTCATAAAAACTATCTGTATTGTAATGCCACATGAAAAGGAGCCACCCGTCTGACTAGCCAACATGTTTCTGCATCTCTGCAGACAGCCAAGATTAGTAAATGTTTAACCACCACATTTTCAACAATGAGTCTATTCATTAGAATTAGGAGGGGAGGCATAACTTCACCACAAAAGACTGTTGCACCAAGGCTATTAAAACAGAGATCAGTTTACAAGGTACTGGCAAAGATTGGTTGAAAAGACAGGTACATTTTCATGCACGCCACAGGGCTGGAAGTCCTTCTCAAAGAAGAAAATTTGACAGTGACTGACATGCAGTACAGGTATAATTAATAAGAACAAGTAAACTTGAGTTCTATTGTTTCTTCTTAAATATTGTCAAAAAACCCCAGCTTTTATGCTTCCAATCAAAGCTGTAACAAAAAATTCTTGTGTCCTTTATAAGCAGTGACAAGTCTATTTTGATTTATACTTGAGAAGATGCTAGTTTTATGCTTGTGTGAGTATTGCAACTTTTTTTCCCCATTGCAGATTATTCTAAAATAATAAATAAAAAAAAATACTAACCGCCCCCCTCAAAAATCTAGAATTCATAGATGGATGCACAAGCGAAAACTTGAGGTTGGATTCTTTATTAAAAAAACAAACTAAAACAAAAAACCAAATACAGCAAGGGGGAAAAAAGCCTCTTTCCTGCAATATATGTTTATCTCTGAATTTGTAGCTGTGCATTTCTGAGTTGGTGGTTGCTTCTGGTTGGACAAGACCTTTTTAGCTTCTTATAGTTTTTCTATTGTGCTTCTGAAGGAAGATTGTGGAGGAATTAGTAACCAGTTGTCTGTCAGAGATATCATATAGCTGAAGCAATTTCACAAATGCAAACTGCAGATGCTCATGGCAAAGTGCACAAGCAAATCCTGGAATGAATACTCCTTGGCAGTTTCCGTTTTCTTGAAACAGTCACTGTGTTACTCTGCCCTTGTAGCTACTTTTGTGGGCTATATAAATCTGTACATGGCTCTGAACTAAAGTGACAAGGGAAAAAACACATTGTCTTAGATGCTTCAACAAGTTAAAGGTGTTGAATTCAGTGTTGAAATTTTACAATTTTTTAAATATGTGCAGATTTGAAAGCAAATTTTGATGGAAAGATACAATAATTTCTTTGCACTACTGTGTTACTCTATTTTGGGAGTTGTTTCCTTCCATATTTCTTTTTTTCATAGAAACATGACGTGACTGTGTCACTATACCTGTAGTGTTGCAAATATAAACAAGACCTAGTATTGATTTATATGTGCATATATGTAAATGCCTCTGTAAAATGGTGAAATATTTTCACAACCACTGTGGTGCCTTATAAGAAGATCAGGGAATCAAAAATATAAGAAAAAAGAAAAGGTTTAAAAAAGAAGTCTGTACTTTTTAAACAATGATTTTAAAGAGAAACCAGCAGATTTTTAACTTTGTGATATATATCATTTTTCTATTGATCATCCCATTGGCAACCTTGCTTAGATTACTGTTTGGGTTGGAGAAGCATCATCCTTATTGAAGTTCTTTTTCTGTAAATGGCATATTATGGAAAAAGAATGTCCATCCACATTCTTGAGGGTTTGTGTCCTTGCCTCTTGTGTAGAGTCCTAGCAGCCCATTAGATTACATATATCTATAACACTCTTTTGAACACATTGATGGACACTCCACAATATCATAGAGATGTTTGCTGACAAATGTTTAATGTTTGTAGATCAGACACTCTTCCCCCTCCAAAAATCAAAACCACATTGCCACACATTTTTGATAATCCGTCCTTCTGGTCACCTCTACCTGTCAGTTCCTAGGATAAGAGCAACACCAGGAATATTGTATCCAATATGAAGTCCCTCATTATGAAAAAAATGTCAATAAACTAACACAAGATCATCAAATCCTTCCAAGATGACTGGAAGAGTTGGAGCACATGCCCTGTGAAAAGAAGCTGAATGTCTAGGGCATATTCAGTCCATAGAAGAGGCAGCTTTGAGGAAAGTTAAGACTTGAAGGATATGGAGAAGATGCAGCCAGACTCTTCACTATGGTGTGCAATAGCAAGATGAAAGATAGGCCTAAATTGAAAGAGTGGTTAAAACTGTCTCTAAGAACAATTTTTTCTCTGTGAGGACAAACAAATGTTGGAAGAAGTAGTTACCACCCATTAAAGTTAAGCAGCCTTTATGCTTGGTAGTCCTCAAGATCAAACTAGATACAAGTGTTGATTTCATATCCACTGCTTTGAGCAGGGTCTTGGCCTGGGGATCGTCTGAGCCCCTCCCAGCAGCTATTATCACAAGATCTTATGATCTCTACTGAATGTGACTTACATGTTGATATTTCAAACTTATATTAATAAAGAAGACAAAAGAGTTTTTATCTCTTAATTTTAGGTAAACTTCTTTTATTTTCAATGCTTAAACAAACGTGATATTATGTACAACAAAAAAAACCTGAGCAGCTGAATAGCTGAGGTTTTTTGTCAAAATCAGTGTTAACTACCATGAAAACAAATACATCTAATCAAATCCTAACATTCTTCCTTTTGCCTTTCAGCCTTTTATGCCAGATGTACAGCCATGCTTTTTGTTCTGTGAGAGGTCTCTTGGAGTAATCTGGAGAATGGTTGATTGATGTAATGTTTATTTCAATTTGAATGTTGTTTTCATATTTAATTAAAATGAAGTATTAAATTAAGTATTAAGCCTTTTATTCAATGACTGCAGAATTTCATCATTCCCCACTAAACTTTTCACTTGTGTAGCTCTTATTTCCTTTTTCTCCCAGTAGTGATAAATTTTAGATTTCGAGAGTAAAGGAACATTACGAATATAGTATGGCTAACACCTGATCTTCAGTTTGAAAAGAAATGCTGAAATTTTAATAATACATTTAGGGTTCTTAAACAGAAGAGAAGGAAGACAAAAAAAATTAAAAAATTCCAATAAAATTGTACTGTGAAGAAAAAGCAAGATTAAAATTTCTCTTTTTGAATTGGTATTTGTGCCTCTTGTACTTTACATAGAAAGATCACATGCAAAAAACTGGAAAGATTATTTTGAGTTTGAAGACATTTGAAAAAATTTCTGATTATTTCCAGCTTAATCATCTTGGCACGAATTATTCAATATTACCGATGCATCTTTCATAAGTGAGATGCTGACATTTGGAACCTTGAACAACTTAATAAGTCAAATAAACAATTTATTTTATCCTGTACCACTTAAACTACACATATCTGGATAAGAGGCTCTGAAATTTAGTTCTTGAACAAGCGAGGGCAAGAAAACCCACAATTTGTTGACTATTGCCAAGAAAAGACATTATGTTTTACCACAGTAAAAGAATTGTTGCCCTATGTTATTTAAGGTTTTCTACTTGTTCGGAGTCCGTAGCTAACTAAAATGCTCCCAAAAAGGGATGACACATTCAGATTAAGATCATGCTACACATGTTTAATAAAGAACATATTAAACCTTTGGGACATCTTACATAGAGCTGCAGTAAATCTTTTATGCCACAGAATGAGGTGGTTTCAACACTTAAAATGAAGTTTGGATGTGTTTGGTTGCCTCTTTAAATGTTACAAACTTGCATTTGTCACTCTGGATCACTCAGTGAAATTCATTGTCCTACAGTCTGTTAGTCATTAGGTTAAGATGTAAATGCCCTTCTTGGGCCTTAAAATCTACTCATCTGAAAAGCAATATAGGCAATTTGGAGAGCAGTGGTGCAGACCTGTTCAGAATAACAGTCTGAACTATTTCCTGCAATAGGCTGGTATTCAGCTCTTTTATTCAAACTACATTTGCCAATGTATACCAATTATTTCCTGTCTTACAAATAATTTGATGTTCATATTACTTCTCAAACCATTTCCAGTTCTCTGTGCTGTTCTCCTCTTCTGAATAAGGAAAGCACTATTCATAAAATATAGCCTAACAAACAGTTAATAATACCAATCTGAAAAGTGACTCTTTAATAGCTCCTATTAAGGAAGTAAAAACAAAGTGATATAATCCTGCTATTCATGACCTGTTCATGAATAGCCAATGAGGGTGATTGTAAGAGAAACTGTAAGCTGATGGCTCGTGGCTGGGGCTCATCATAAGTAAATAAATATACAGTGTATGTGGCTCTAACACACTTTCCCCTTCATGACTTCGGACTGTAGTACATTTTTCTCTCTTTCTTAATCCTCAGTGACTTAAAAACAACAACCACATATGCAATGAACAGCAACTCATTGTAATTGCAGGTGATGGGTGTGAGCCAGGTTTGTGTAATGTCATTGATTCTGCTATTAGGATAGCAGTTATATAAAACTTAGGAGCTTGCACTCCACCATCCATCTGCAAGCAGATCTGCATGCTAATGTTTCTATCAAGTCGGCAGGAATGGAAGATCTTCTTAAAAATTACTGGTGTAAAATATCTTCATGAAAGAATAAACTAATTTGGAAGAGATTTTGCATACTTGCTTAAGAGTTTTACCTTTTTCTATTTCTACTTTTAGGTATTTATAATTTCCTTATTTTAAATGAAGACTTTTCCGTGATATTTTACTGGGTTTAATGCACAAAGTATGCTTAAATCTTTGAAATTACATGACAAGTTCATTCTCCTTTCATTATTTCCCCACTCACTGGGTCTTCATTTAAAGGAAGATATTAAAAAATACAGATTCTTTACTTACAGGGAATTGGTTCAGACAAATTTTTAATGCTCAAACAGCCACCAGGCGTTGGAACGCATACCATCTGTTTTCTTCTATTCCCTGTGTTTGTGTAGTCAGCTTTCCCAATGTAATCAACTTATTCACCAGGAAAATAAACTGTGATCCCTATCTGCCAATTCTATTTGTCCATCTGTCTACCTATCTGTCAGACTATATCTGCAAGGAGGACTTAAAAGGGTAAAAGTTTTCTGAATAATTTTGAATACACACAAATAGAAAAATCTTTCCATGATTACCATAATTTCTTTATTTTCCCAATTAAAAGTCACCAATAAATCCTTCCAAGCATTTTACAATATATAGAGAGAAAATATGTGCAAATAACCATACTGAAATCTAAAAATATTGAATTCCTGAGCAAGTATTTATATATATTTTTTGTCAACACTTGTTGCCAATTAACATGAATAAAGAAAGCTGGGTTTGTCTATTACTTTCTAAAATGAGTATGACAAAACTAAGAATTAGGGTCTGAACCACATGAATAGTTATTTTGATTTCTTTGGAATGCTTTTTGTGCCAAATTAGTCATTTGATTAACTGCAAGGAAAAAAATCAAATGCTTAGTTTTAAGTAAATTGATTTAATCCAGAATCATTTGTGGACTTTCTTATCTCTTGTCATAGAATCTAATTACAAAAGCATTTTAGCAAAACTTTTAAAAGTTGCACAGAATAATGCAAGACACTAGACTGGATGGTTCACAAGTAACTACTTAATAGTGCTGCCCACAAACATATGTGCATGCCAACTACATGGTTTTGGTTTTGCTATCATTTTAATGATATAGAAAGATTCAAAATTTTATAACAAAAATCATTGTTTACTATGCAATTAATAGAAAAGGACAATAAACAGCAATTTACAGTAGACTCAGAAATGGTTTTTTATTCTTCTTATTTGAAAATAGTAGTGGATCATTTCTGAAGAATATTAAATCTTAAAGTACAAGACCAAAAAGATAGTTATTTAAAAATTATGTACTTGATTTTAAAGCCTGTAGATCGATCTACATGTCAAACTACTTTTTACTATAGTTCATTTAAAGCAGACCATAACCCATGGTATCCAATTTTGATTTCTACTGCAATCAACATTATAAAACACTTCTCAGTGTTGCTGTGGTAATTTCTGTGTGCATTTTGCTTTATTTCAGCACAGTTTCTTATTTTCAATAAACTGCGGCTGAGATCTTTTAGACTAAAATCTAAGGGCAAAATAAATTTTTAGTATTATTTGACTTCATTTGTACATAGTTAATTGTATTTAATTATAGGCTAGTAGCTAGACTTCAATTCTTCATTTTAGCGTCTTATTAAGAGTGATTTGTAGGTACCTGATAGATATGAGGACATTCCAACTCTGGGGAAGTATCAATCCTCAAACCGGGATATTTTGCAGAACCTAATGTATTATTCCAGTTATTATAGCCCTGTGAGATACAGAAGATATATTTACACTAGTTTTGTGGGTTTGTGGACTTGCTTGGCAAATGATGAAACATCTTCCACTGTCTTCCATTACCCACTGCTGTATTTCAGCAAGACAGTAAAGGCTGGAATCCTTGAATCACATATCCATCATCCTGAGTGAGTCTGTAAAGCCTGAGTTTAAATCCATACATTTTAAATACTGTGAATTACTATTTCCTTTGATATCTGATTTTCAGTTTTTCTAATGTTAGTGTTTCTGAAGCAGCTAGGGCTGGGTTAAAAAAAAAAAAAAAAAAAGAATTAAAATGTATAGCCATGGGCTTGCTCTGCTAGGACTAGATACCTCATAAAAAGAGTGTATAGGTACTACCTGCCTTCAGGACCTGCTAGAGCTTATCAACATGTCATAACTAAGGAGAGATTTTATTAAAGTTTCCTTTTTTGGGTAATTATGCCTTTCAAAAAGCTGCTCTCAGATGTTGGTAATGTGAGCACGGAAATAAATGAGAAGCCCTCAAAAACCAGCTTCTTTCTGTAGGGCCAGCAAATTCACATCTGTAAAGGCAAATGTTTCTGTTTGAATATGTAACATATATTGTTAATTATATTACTTGCTAATAATAGCTTCAAGAGAAGCCTCTTTACTTATTAACATGTTGCTGTTCTTGGATGAGACCAAAAGGAATATGGATGGAACCCTCAGAAGAAAGCAAGCAAGAAGGTAAGGCCAGATTGTGTGACATAAGGCGTGATTGCATGGCAGGCACTGTAGATATCAATATAACCTCAGTAACACAGATATGAGCATTGACTAAACATCTTAATATTTATTTATTTCCCCAGACAGATTTCAGTGCTCAGTGCTGCCACAACTACTATCCAGCCTGCTAGTTCACATATGCCTGAAGTAGTGTTGGTACCTTGGGGAAGGATGGTTTCTATTTTCACAATAGAAAACTAGTTTTTCCCTTTGAGGATATAGCAGTTTTGATTGGATTGAATTGGCAGCATCTCCTATATCAAAGCATTATTTGCAGGGGCCCAGTGCAGGTAGGCAGACCTAACACAGTTGGCCATACAGAAAAATAAAAGAAAAAAAGGCAGAGAAGAGCTTCAGAAACTTACGTCATTCATTATTTCATCTCTGATATTTATGAAATGAGATGATTCAAAGGTGTGATAATATATTTAGTGCACATGATAAACTACAGGAAGTCACTCTGAAATCAATGCTGACTGAACATATGATTCCTCAGATATTCAAAAATCCTTTAAGTAAGTCCCACATACTTTTTTCGTTCTGATCATTTCGATGGTGTAGTAAACATTGTAAAAACATATATCAGATTATTAGATTAAAAATCCTTCTCAACAACCATGACTCATATGCTTAATGCAGTGATAACAATGAACCTACTGAGTAATCCTAAATAATAAATTGCTTTACTAACTACCAGATAACACCCTTGGTTTTGTCATAACTAATAAAAATTAGTAAAAAATATGTTTAGGATAAAAGGCATGAGAGGTAATAGAATATACTTTTTTCTTCCCAGGGAGAGTAAGGAAATGTTTTTTAATGTTTCTGTTCATCACATAAAAGCTCATGGAGTAAAAAATATGTCTGCTTAATATCTCAGCAGCTTTTTCAAGGGAAGATTATTAAAAAGCAAGGTCTAATTAGTGCCACTGATAATCTGAGGTTATGAAATTCAAAATTTACTTCTTCCTCTCTATGAAAAATTAATTTCAATTATTTTTTCCATTTTGCACAATTTTTTTTACTTACTGCAATTATGTGATTATCTAATTAAGTCATTAGCTATCAAGGCAGTTATCACAACAGAATTGCATTCTGGGAATACATGTTGTCTAAAACTTAAGCATTCCGCTACAAAGATGCCTTTGTTATGTGGCAGGGAAGAGGGAGGAGGTAAATGCCCTTCTAGTGAAAAAAAAAGTCTATAATGTTTTAATTGAGATAAGACTAACTCTATTCTTATACAAGTGTCAGAGTGAGGAAATATTTTAATAAAATCAGAAATGTCCCATGTTATTTTTAAAAGTGGAAAAGAGTGTTTTGTGCAAATTCAGATACCTTGTCTGTATGTGGGAATATTAATCTTGCAAAATTCACTGTCTTAGTTGTAGGTGATTCCATTTGAACTCTCTCTACTGAGTAGGAGGAACTCTAGACAGATGACTGACATCTACAGGCATTGGTGTTCTGTCAGCTGAATGCACCTGCAAGATCCAAAATTCACAATCACCGAGGAAGGCAATACAGGTCACATTGAGTGACACACACATTGGGTGTGAAACTGAAGTTTTGTCCACATGTACACATCCATTCTCAAGTAATTTTTAGGTGATACCTGTAAGAACCGTTCAAATAAAGTATGCAAATCAAAGACTCTACCTGACCCATAGTATGCAACCGAAAATGCCTGGAAATAAATGGAATTATTTTGTGAGATAATGTTATTTGCATGAGCAAGGGTAGAAACCCAGTCTAGAGGTTTTTTCCCATTTTTTTTTCCTTTGACAAAGATTCAATACTGAGTTAAGCAACTTTGAACTGTAAGGAATAAATGCTTTTAGTGGAAACTGACATTCATTTTTCAAAGCTCTTTTGCAACTTGGCAAGAGAGAAAAATGTAATGACTGGGATTGTGGGGTTTTTAAGAAAAGAATGATGCAGCAGTATGAAGGTTAACGCTATAAGGACCCCAAAAAATTTGAGACCAATAGTCTGTCCTAAAGTTCCGTACAAATTTAACATGGCAAAAAAGGGTAAAAGAGAGAAAACAAACTGAAGTAAAGGATATCAATATTTTCCAGTGATAAAACAGTGCAAACAGTTTCCTAATGACCCACAGAAAAGGGTCAAAACCCAATAGCTTGTGCAATTCAGAACTGGACTGATAAAAACGTTAATGAATCCACTGAGGAAAAAAAATTCTATACAAATTCATGAGAGACAGACCTTTGCTTTATAACCCAAGATAAATTTTCTCATTCTGATTACCATTAGTCCCTGTTATTATAGAAGAGCCATTCCAGCATGAAAATATGTGTGTGTATACATATATATACACACACACGTATATATTTGTATAGAGAGAGAGATATCATGGCACCACAGCTATTTAGCCCGAATTATCTTGCTTTTTTTTTTACAATTACAGAAATTTATCAGATATTTTACTCTTTATTAACAGAGATAGATTAAATATATAGAAAACAGAACCAAACAGAAATCAGAGTCTTAGATAAGTAATTTTGATATCCTGTGTCTGCTGTTGCCTCTGTACCCCTTTTCTGATCTAGAGTCTGTGGCAAGCCAGTAACAGATCACAGACTGAATCCGAAGTAAAGCTGATATTCATCTGAAACATTAAATTCTCCCATATGCACATATTCCATTTCCCTGTCCAATCCATGTGGTACAGCTTATCCTAATTTTTTTCCTACCCTGTGCCTATTTTCTGCTTAGAAATATTTCACTGAAATATAAGTCAATGTGCCCAAAATCTCATCCAACAACACAGGGGATGTCTTTGAATAGTAATTACTGATTTATTAAATATTCCAGACTACAGAGGTCAGATGAAATCATATTCCTTTTACAGAAAGGCAATCCATTCAGCTGCTTTGGTGACACCTGCCCAGCTTTTTCCATTTATCTTGCAGACAATATTAATCTCACTCTTGAGCAGTGTGAAAATCTGTTACAAACCAAAGAGAAACTCTGTTTCTCTATTGTATTTAGGAAAGTGTTGTGTTTAAAAGCAGAAAAAGAAAGGCACATGCAACTCTTTCTGTCAAAGTAAATGTCATTCAACAATCTAGTGTGTCAAACAAGGATATGTCGGGCCAGGATCAGCATGCTGCAGCAATCATCTCTAATACCCACCATATGCCTTTAAGGATGGAAAATGTGACATGTGACAGATCACTGCAGATGAACAGGGAAGGATAATGACAACTGGAAGAAGTTCTCCACAGATTTCTCCTGCTCCTCTTTGCAGAACAGGACTGTGGGAGAAGTCAGAGAAACAGGGTGAAATAAGAAGCTTCTTTCATAAGCTGCATTTTTCTATTGTTAGTGTTGTGTTTTCATTAATATTAATTAAATTACTCCTGATCTAATGCAGAACAAATGAATTTTAGGACCAACATCCAGCATTTCTCCCTAAGCAGTTTTTAAAGTGAGAAAGAGAACCATTTCTTTAAGAAAAACAGTACATAAGAAAAAAAAAATCCTCTCTTTTAAATCTTTCACTTTAAAATTTTCATAGAAGATATAAAACCACTGTAGGGGGACAAGAGATGAGAAACAGAACAAGAATGTATGTGTGATACTTGTTCACATATTTGTAGTTTCTAAAAATGCTGTGACTGTTGTGCTTCACGAAGACAATAGAATTCCTACACACTTCACACCAAAAAATCAGTCCTCCACTCCCTGCCCACACCTAAAGCCACACATCTATGTAATTTTTGTTTTAAAGTTACATTCCTCGAAGAAAGATTAGAGTCTTACCTTCAAAAATGCTTCAAAATCTCAGAATTTCAGAGCAGTCAAGCTCTGGCATGAGAATTAATTCATTTTGAGCACCACTGCAGAAGAATTAAATCATAAGAGCTTATGCATTGATGGAATCTTCCTATTATTATACTGACAAGATTTCCTTGTGCTTCCCCTGGGACTCTTATTTTTTTTTGACCCAGATCTCCTCTGGGAAACATGGAAATTAACCTTTACCAATCCTATGTGTTGTCTAAATATCACACTTGTACGGTTTCTCTAGAGATGTTTGAGACCAACTGTGAGCTTACACTTATAACAAGGACGTCATGTTCTGTCCTGAAAGCATATTCTCCCCAAGAGTCATAGCAGCCCTTGCCTCTAGGACCTCCTGTACAACTTCTCAACCTTTTCATGACAATTAACCCATCAGAGCTGTACCCTGAAATCTACAGCATCCTGACTTAACACTGCATGCAAAATTTGTCTTAAAGACCAGAACAAAAGACAACCTTCAAAATGCAAAGAGAGTTGATGGATGCAACATTTCTAGGCATTCATTTTCTTCAAATCTGCATATAAATATGCATTGTTTTTGAGGTTAACAATATACAGCAGTAAACAGCATAAAGACTGGGAATGCGTCAAACAGGAAAAATATGTTTACAGTGAATGTATTGCCTTTTAAAGAAGCACATGCTTGTGAGCACATGCAGTGACAGTTTCTTTTGCCAAGGTAGTGAACATATTGTTTCTCATTTGAAATTGAGGTAAAAAGCATGGCTGAAGGTAAGGTCTTCAGGTGATGTGACTTACAACAATGTAAATACCTGTCTGTAAAGTGGTCAAAAAGAAAATCTCAGCCTAGGAAGGAAATGGAGGCAAAAAAGAAAACTGTGTGCATTGTTCTCAGAATTGCAGGCTGTTTTGGGTTAGAAAGGATCTTTAAAGATCATCTAGTAGCTCCAATCCCCCTACAGCTGACAGGAAAAATTCGTCAAGTAACACTGAACGATGAGAGCAAAGTGTTGTTGTTAACAAGACAATTGATCCAAACAGGACTACTTCAAAAATAAAGGCCACATCAGCAGTGGCTCAGCAGAATTGTCTTTCAGCATTTTAAGTTTTTGAATTAGTGACATAACACCTGTTAGGATTTTTTCACAAATGTATTAAAAATACCAGTGTGTCAAATAGTAATATTATATAATATTATATAGTAATATAATAATGATAATAATAATATTACTTCATCTAGAAAGAAAAAAAAAGCCCAACAATCAACCAACAGAAAAACCTCCAACCCTCAAACCAAAATAACCCAAAACTTTAAGGGTTTATCTAGAAGGAATAAGAGGTTGGATATAATTTGCTAAAAAAAGATAGGAATTGTTATTCTTGTCATAGCTCTCTTATTCTTCTGAGTATATATTGTCTCTCCCATATTCTTAAAGTAGCCTCCACTTGCATTGATGGTGAAGAACAGAAATACCACTGTGTTCACTGTCTATGATAGGGTCATCCCAACATAAAAGGACAATATTCAAGGGCTGTAAAAAAAACAAGCATGATACTTAGTACTTCATGAAGTTTCTAATTTTTCTGAGCTCACAGAGGTAGATAAAACCAGCACAAACCTAATATTCCTACACTAAATAGGACATCACTACTCAATAACCCTCTCTTCTGGTAGGGTAGACTGAGATCCAGAAAGTTCAGGTGAGCTCAAGGCATGACAGGAACTGTCACGCTGCATCATCCACAAGACTGTTTCCTGAAAGCTGCCTGAAATCTTCCAAGAGAGAATTGGGAAGCCTTTACCAGAGCACAGCTGGAAAACCTGTGTGGGTCCAGTTCTTTAATCTTGATCCTTGTGAAATCTACCCTCCTACCTGAACAGAAGAGATTTATGTGTGTTGTGCCTAGGCACAAATGAGAGCCCAAGGTTCAGGGAAGCCCAGCATCTTCTGAATTGTTTTAAGTTTGCTCATCACTGGTTGGTAACATGCCCATCTACATTCTGCAACATGCCCAGCAAAAGTTCTTTGCATGGGTACCTTGTGTGAAAAGACTGTAGTGAAAAAAAGTACTCAGCTGTCAATCAGGAAGGTCATAATTAGTCAATTAATATGGGTAAGAAAATCTAAAAGGTCCAATCATGAACAAAATTCTTTGCTCTGTTGGGCTGTACAGTTCATCCACAGAGCAATGAAAGAGTCTTTTCTCCAAAACATAAAGCATTTCAGTAAAGGCAAAAGAAGATATCCATGTCTCCTCCCCAAGAGCTATTTTAAGTATTCTCCTAAAAGGAATCTGTGAATTAAAGACATCCATAAACAGAAATAAGTTGAAAGAGAAGTTACCCAGAGGACATATTTTGTGTGTTATTGACATTTAGAAATAGAAATATGTTCTATTTACCTAGTAATGAAGCAATATTAATATCCACTATATTATGCAGACATGGAGCTCATGAGTATAAAAGACATCGTAGTTGACTGTCTTCACTGGCTGAATCAAAATCACTGAATTAAGGACATCCAGTCACTCCTTTTTAGGAAGAAATTTTAGGACTTAAGATCCACCTCATATGTGATCCTGTTTCAGAAGAAAATGTTTTGGACTAATGCCAAGCTGTTTAAATAATACGTCAAATATATTAACAATAGTATTGCCACCTATTTTCAAAATACATGACAAGAAGGTGGAACTGTGGAAGGAAATGAATGCATGAAGGCTTTTATGAGGTGAGAGAGTTGCAGAGCTGTCTATAAAGAAAGTTTACTGGCAGAAAAGATCAAGTCCAGTTGTAAGTTACTGAAACTCTCTTGTGATCTAATAGACATTGTTCCCACCAACAGGCCTCAAAAGGGAGAACATCAGAAAAGCCTTCATTAGCATTTCCGGTATGTGCATTACCACATGAGCCACAGTTTGCAAAAGGGTTCCAGGCAAATGGACATTTCCACTAGTGACCCATTTGGCTGAAATTTAATTACGTCAAATTATATAATATTTTTCTAATCAGCATTATAAAAGTTTATATCTTCTCTCCACCTCCAGCCTTACATCACTTCTTATGAAGGAGGGTTTAACCATACCTTCTGAACATAGCCAAGGACCTCTCAGTGAGTTCCAATTTGTCTGGAGTTTTCTTAGTGTAGGGATTTTCTTGAATATTTCGTGAGTCATAGAATCATGAAATCATAGAGTGCTTACGGTTGGAAGGGGCCTTAAAGATCATCTGTTTCCAGACTCCCTACCATAAGCAGGGACACCTTTCACTAGGCCAGGTTGTTCAGAGCCCCATCCAACCTCGTCTTGAACAGCTCTGGGAATGGGTAATCCTCGATCTCTCTGGGCAAATAAGGAAAAAAACCCAACCACTCCAGTTCTTTCAGCCTGTGTTAACAGGCAAAGTCTTGTAGTGCTGTGATCAAGTCAGTGCCTCTCCTCTGGACTCACTCCAGCAGGTCCACATCTTTCTTGTGTTGGAGGCCCCAGAGCTGCTTGCAGCACTTCAGGCAGGGTCTCACCAGAGCAGACGCAGAGGAGCAGAATCCCCTCCATGGGGATGAATCCCCCATCCGTGCTAGGCATGCAGCCCAGGATACAGCTGGCTGTCTGAGCTGCAAGTCCACATTGCTGAGTCACATTGAGTTTTTCATCCACAAGTACCCCCATGTCTTTCTTCCCAGGGCTGATCTTGATCCATTCTTCTCCTAGCCTGTACTTGTGGGTGGGATTGCCCTGACCCAGGCACAAGACCGGATCACTGAGACAGCTGGTAAACTAATTGCATCACTAATAATAGGCTTCCAATAAGTACTCTTGCTCAAACTGTGAAGTTTTTACTTTTGTCTTTTATCTATCACAGGAGTATGACTATCACACAGAGAATATGCGATCTGTGTCTTACCCACTCCCCATTAAAATTCTGAGGAATTACTAGCATTTGCTTCAGAACAAGTTACGGTCTGGACTAATCCCATCAAATCAACACCCATGAACTTAAACATGTCTCAAAGGCCAAAATATTATTCTTTTGAGAAAGTGATAAATGCCAGAAATTGACAGAACATTGCTTACGTTTTTTTTCAATGACAATCTTGTTGCTAGACATTAGTTTCTAAAGCAGAAGTTCTGTCTGCATGAGGGACCAGATCAGTCTCATGTTCCTTCTGTAACAACCTGCCTGTGATGAATAAAAAGGAATTCTATGACATCTGCCCCATATTGCAGGGGTCTGGGGGTGTATCAACATACAATATAAATTTAGAAAGAAAATTCTACATCCAGAAATTATGTAGAAAAAAAAAAAAAAGGCTTACAGTCCTCTAGCTTAGTGCCTATTGTTTTCTTCAGCTTATTTTTTTATTGCTTACTTTGTAGATTTGATCATATATCCAGATCTCACTTCCAGAATATCAAATGCAGAACTCAAAAATGAGAAATGATCTTTTGTATCATGTCTGAGAACTACATTTGCTTTGGATTTGTGATGTCCTTTGGCTTTGGGGAATGAATTTTTACGCATGGGGAACAGTTTGAGCAGCCTTGGAAACCCACAAATATTTCTAGACATAATCTGCCTCCAGCCACATTCATATAGCATTAAATCTAGACCTGTTCCAGATTTACAGGGAAAAATTGAATTTGATTTTTTTTCTCATTATAGATTCTGTTGCTTTGGCAGTAGAATGGGCCAGAGTGTGCTAACAAATCCACAGTCGAAGGAAAGAAAAAGTTCACTCTTTCCATGCATTTTGGGTAGAAAATATCATTCAATGGTTATATTCACAGGGGAAAGGAGAACAGATGCAGAAGAGAGATTTTATATCTTTGTTGCTCTGAAAGTTATGGTGATAACAGTGCCACTTATACATATATTTATCCCCAATGCTTACAACTGTGATTCACTCTAACTTTCCAACTGTTCAGGCATGTGGGTATTTGTTACACTAGTGCAAGCCCATTGCCACTCGGATTTAAACCACACATTTCTTTTTTATTTCTTCTCTGGCTAACAGCCCAAATCCACGCAGTAGGTGCTGTCTTAGGAATGTCACCGTCTAATAAAAGTACTGTAACATAACACAGAGCCAATAAAAATTTCTTTGCATAGACTTTGTTTTTCCTGACAGACTGGATTCCTAGTAAGACAATGTCTACAAAATCTAAGGAAGATGAAAATATAAGCTTTATTGTTAAGTAGATAATTTTCTCCCTTGTTTAGACAATGAACTCACATATCAGGTGACAGAAGCTGTGCGAGATTTGTACAAACCTTTCTCTGTCAGCAAAACAGGCAGGGAAATGGGGAACCCTGGCATTGCATGTTGTTTTCATTATTTCTTGGTGAGAACTATGACTCCATTCATGGCTGGATAAAGGATTTAATCAAGAAAAATACAATTAAAACAAGAGGACTGGGGTAATCAGCAATTGTTTGGTAAAAGATTTGCAGATTTGCTTTACCTATAAGATCTGTATGGATGTAATTCGCAAACTTTGAATTTGTTAGGATACTGCTTTTATTTATCTATCTCGTAAAGCAGAGCATTTCCAGGCAGATTTAATCTGAGATATGATTTAAACACCCAGTACTTCATAAATCCCATATTCACAAAACTAATTAGCAGTTCAAACAAAGGAAAGATTTCAGCTTTCAGCAATGTTTTAGAGTCCCTGAAACTGGGAACAAAAGTCATTAGACATCAGACTGAAATGCTGAAGTGCAGACACAACAGTATTTTCAAGCTGGATGAACAGAGAGTGGCATTACATCCCTAATGACTGTTTACTTCAGCTGTAGCTGCTATTCTAATTGACTTTTTTATTTTTTTCAAAGACAAACTTTCAAAACAAGGTTCAGAGGTGGAATATGTTTAAGAAGATATATTCAACAGAATAGGATGCATAAGATATAAATACATATGTTTGTTCTTTAAAACTCTATCTTGCTCAGAAAGTCTTTCAGCTCTCAAACTATTCTGGCTCTGCAAGATATCTAACAAATGTCACAAGGTAAAAAATGTTGATTTTTGGTGCACAGAGGTAGATAATGTTAAACTAATCACTTAACATGAAGTATAGTTTTTAGTGGAGTAGAACAGGTCATGTTCAAGGGTATGGTGTTTAATTTTGAGAATTTCTGACAGTATGTGTTTGTGCCCAGTGCAATGCAAGTGCTTATGCAAACCAGAAAAATTAACTTTTGCAACATGAACATACAGGTTATTTTATCCGTAAAATTATCATATATATTTTGAATTCTATATTAAAACTGTATTTCAAAATTTGCACCAAGATGTCAAACCACCTCAGAAACAGAAATTATATTTCATAATGTGTTGGCAAAATAATCATAATCACAATAAAGATGGAAATACTGTAATAGAGTGATATGATGTAGGGGAGTACCCTCGTTCAAGACAACAATCTAAACATAAATATGTAACTACCAGAAATGAGCAGGGCTTAAGCACAGTTAAAAACTGAAAACATACTTAAAATTTTCCTGACTCAGGGCCAAATCAACTAAGTAGTATCACCAGATTTTCACTGTGACCTATACAGTCTATTAACAGGCTTTTTTTTCAAATTGTTGTAGCAACAATCTGATAATACATTGGGCATACACTGGGCATACATGGGGTCTACAGGGGAAGAAACACAATTATTGCAATGCAAGACAGCACAGACTGGTGGTCTTAAATTAAAATATCACCTGCCTTTGAAAGCTGTTATTATTTACCTGCCAAAGCTAGTAGTACTCTTAAATATGTCAGAAAACCTTATATTGGAGATCACTTCAAATATAAACCTTCAGCAGCACTTAGCAGTTGTGTTTTTTTGGTTGGAAAGGAAGAGTCATAATTGTTAGTGCAAAAGTGCTGATGAATTCTGCTTTTCTTTGAAGTGTGTGTTTTCAGTGGCATTAACTCTGAAATTTACAGTATATTCACATGCACAGGGTGCTTTATGGGGCACCCCTTTATTAATTTCCTTTCTTCTTGGCAGAAGCAAGCCGTGTAAAAAGGAAACAAAAGTAGCTTTCCAAAGACTAAGTGGAAATTGCTAAGATGCTTCTGATTTTCCATTTCTTTCACACTCACTCTGTTTTTTGTTGCTTTTTTATCTTTACTCAGACAACATAGAGCTTTTTCTGTGCTACCTTTAATTAATGGAAAACAATTCAGAGGGAGAAAATGCCTGCAGGGAAAGGTTTACTTTCTACTAAGGACTTTTCATTGCAAGTAGCTGACAAAGGATTTTGTTTTCCAGTGGCACCAGAAAATGAAAAATTTCAGTTCTAGAATAACTGTATCTGCTGAAAAGTTTTCTTCACATATGATAAACAGAATTAATTGCTGCACTAGCTTTGCGTAGAAGCTAAATTTCTCTCTCCATTATGTTATTATTGTTATTATTATGGTGAAACTTAAGTGATATACCAGGATGTCATTGTGCTAATTCTATATATTCATATAATCTAGTCTCCTGGCAATTGGTTAAGTAAAATAAATAAAATCTTCCCTTTTTAAAAGAATTTTTGGAAAGAAGTGGGTACAAGCATCAGTTAACAATAGCAGAAATCTCCCCTATGTAATGGAGGTTAATGATACCCAATATAATCTCCACCCATTATAACAAAACACATCATGGATAATTGGGTTTATGTATTATTGCAGATAAATAAGTCTGCCTTATTTAATTCTGACCTGTGCTTTTACAAGTAGTCTGACCAGCTTGCAAAACATGTGACTCTGTTGAGTGAAGCAGATGGGCAAAATTACTTCATAGACATTTATAAACTTAAAGGTTCATGTAACACTCAGTAATATATTCATGCATAAATACCTTTACATGCTATTCAATGTCAAAGCATCTGAGCACTTCATAATGCACACTGTGCATTTGCACCTCTGCTCTGACACAAGGAATTGTCATTTACCCCTTTCATAAGTAAAATTAAAATAAACAGAATCTGGGCAATAGCTAACTGAATTAAATTTCTGTAGGACTGACCATGTTTCCCACCTACAGCTCTAATACATTTAAAAGACATATTTTCATGAATTTTATCTGATGAATATACTGTTATATATATTATACTGCTGATAAATGGACATGTGTGGTTTTCTGAGACCTTTCATTGTCATTTTATAAGCAAATGGGAGTTGAAAAGAACTTGGAATAAGTGAAAAGAAATTGGTTTGGAAGAAACATTCATTTTTAAATGTATATATGTGTCTGTATTGGGTTTGTGTAGCAAGGTTTTGATAGCCAGAGGTCTATAAGGGTGGCTTCTGTGAGAAGCTGTCAGAAGCTTCCCCCATGTGTGACAGAGCCAATGCCAGCCGGCTGCAAGACAGACCCATGCCTGGTCGAGGCCAAGCTCATCAACGACAGTGGTAGCACCACTGGGATGACATGCTTAAATGAGGGAGAAAAAATATCACTGCAGCAATTGCAGTGGGAGAAAGGAGTGAGAATATGAGAGAAACAACTTAGCTGACACCAAAGTCAGTGACGACAGATGGGGAGGAGGAGCTCAAGGTGCCAGAGCAGAGATTCTCCTATAGCCCAGGGTGAAGACCATGGTGAGGAAGGTGTCCCCGTGTCACCCTGTGTGACACCTTCATTGGAGCAGATTTTCTGGCAGGACCTGTAGCCCCGTGGGGACCCATGCTGGGCAGCCTGTTTCTGAAGGACTGCACTCCCTGGAAGTGACCCACACTGGAGCAGGAGGAAGAGTGATAGGAGTGGCAGAAATAATGTATGATGAACTAGCCACAAACCTACTCCACATCCATCTCTGATACTGGCAGGAGAGGAACTAGAGAAAATCAAGAGTGAAGTTGAGCCCAGGAAGAAGGAAGGGGTGGGAGGAAGGTGTTTTAAGATTTAGTTTTTAATTCTCATTGCCCTACCCAGATTTGATTTTTAATTAATTAAACTAATTTCCCCAAGTCAAGTGTTTTGCCTGTGATGGTAATTTGTGAGCGAACTCTCTCCACACTTATCTCTACCCATGAACCTTTCCTTATATTTTCTCTCCACTGTCCAGCTGAGAAGAAGATAGAGCAGCTTTGGTGGGCACCTGGCATTCAGTCAGAGTCAGCCCAAAACAGTGTTTATGCCATATTTAAGAAATAAGTCACTTCCTTGTTTATCACCCACAGCACAGGCAGGTATTTAGAGGAAATTCGGCACATAATGTGCTAGGAATGTTATTAGTTTAAATAATCCACTGTTTTGGTATGGGAAAAGAAAATGTTTTCTTTGAAAATCTGAACCATCAGCATCAAGAATGCTTGTTCTAAAGTAGTTCACTTCATTAGGACTTTTCTTCTTAAATGAATTTTTCTTCATATTTTTAGTGAGTAATATTGAAGTATTTGTTATACATTCATAATACTTGTCGTCTTTTAAAACACAAAAACCTTGTATGAGGAAGACTTTTGCAAATCTTTATCAACTTGCTCATTGAAGTAAAAAAAAATTAGGCAAAAATTTTAGCAATATTTGATTACTAAATAGTTCTCTTATAAAATTAATTAGAGAAGTGCATAAAATTTTAAGTAAAGGAGATAAGAGGACAAAAAGGAAAAAGAATGAGAGAAAGGAAAAAGAAGAAGAAGAAAAGGAGAGAGGAGAAAATAATTAATTTTGAATTAACAGGGGATATTAGGGAATAATTTTTAATTTCCTGATGTTTTTCTGCAGAAATCTAGAATGTAACTGTAAAATATATGTACACAACAGCTGTGGTAATTTAGGTTGATTGTTATTTTTTTTCTCTTCTCTTAGTGCCCAGGTTTATGTTTGTGTATAAACAAAGTGAGTATCCTCCAGCAGTTCAGAAACACACCCATTGGGCTTTTTTCTCTCTTTTGGGGCGTCAGGAGTGTTTGTGGAATTTTAGAGGCTGCAGCTAGGAGGTGGGACTGTGGTGCTATGTGAGCATTTTTCCATCTGTTCCATTGTGATTTACCCCAGATAAAGAAGAGCTGTTACATCTGACAGACCTCCCTAGGCTGCACTATAAACAGCAGGAAAGACCACCTGCTACACAGAAACTCGTTACATCAAAGCAGCAAGGATGGCCCAATCCCAATCAGATGGCAGCAGAACTTCTAACCACAGCATTTGTTTTGTAAGTTAGAAAAATTTAAAAAGAGACCTGCAGACTAGATGTGAAAAACCCTTTCAAGGATTCTCCAGAGAGGTGTAAATATTTTTCATAAAACAAAATGAGTTTATAATTGGTCTTGCCTGCTGTTCTTCATTTGTTTATGTATGTACTGCCCCCAGATTTCTTTCACTTATATATAATGGCTTCATCAACCTCCACTTATATGAACTAAAGAGCAGATTCTCTCAGGCCATTGGAAAATGAGGTAATTCACTACCATGACTTACCCTACTCCTTTAATAAAAGGAAATTTCCTTACAAAGAAAAAGAAAATATAAAATTCTTGATGACAAGCAGAAACTGGGCCTTTCCTTATGTAAGGTTTTGTGTCTTGAAATATTTCTTACTGCCCTAAAGCAGAGCGACAGCTAGAATAATGGTGACGTATAATACAGTTTATTACTGAAAGCAGTGCTGAAGATGGTAGAATAAAAACACTAGAAAATAATCCCTTTCACACTCTGCTACTGAAAGAATAAGTTTAGAGCATCATCTCTACCTGTGTTCCAATATATCTCAAAACCGGATCACTGAAAAGAAATCAGTCTTTATTTTTGTTTTTACTGCTCATCCCATTATCTGTAAATATCAGGGTAATGTTCAGAAATGTTGGGAGTTATAAACTTGGGAATGAGAGTGCAAGTTCCTAGGCATATCTCCCGAGCTACAGAAGAGTCATTCGAGAGTAATAGCTCAAAAGCTTCTAACTATTGGCCTATATTGGATTCACACCAACACCTTAGAGGAGAAAAACTCCATATGCCCTTACCAGTCCCTTGAGCAATCAAATCCCTCATATTTTACACCTGGACTTTTTAATGAATTGTTGCAATAACAGCAGGTTTGGGGCAAATTGTGTGCTAATTAATATAATATTGCATGATTTCAAACAGCTGTGTATAAAATGAACAAAACCAAAATTGTGTTTTAATTTGTTCTAACAAAGGGATCACACAAATAAGATTTTCTAATTAGTTTTTTACTCCTCCCTCCCCAGCTGAAGGTCTAATAACTGAAGTGTGGACACTCTGATTGTTACTTCTTTTGAAACAGAAACTTTTAAAGGAAGTCAAGGTAAAACTAACTAGAGCTAATAGAGTGGGAATATACATTTCAACACCATATTCAAAGTTTGGCAATGCATTCAAAAAAGCTTAAATAAGAAGAGGAATAATGAAACTCTTATTGCTGTTGCAGTGCATATGTTAGTCCACCCTCTGTTACGCGCTAGAAGTATCGTATAACAGAATAGACATTATAAACCTTAACAAAGTTTTCACAACTGGAGTAGCTGAAATATTGCTGTAAAAAAAGAAGAATCCTGAGAGAAGACTGAAGGAGACTTTTTAACAGTCCCCAAGAATTCTCATGGTTTTGTCATTTTGTCACATTCACTTATTAATACTCATATACAGGACACACAACCATGAGCAAACCCAATTCCTTCATGCAAAGAGCTTCTCCTCTGAAACTGTGTCATTTCAGCACCTGAGATCATGTTCTCATTCAAATGAAATATATTTTCATCTCCAAAAACCTGTATGAAATATATATATTTATTATGCTTTCCAGATAAAAATACCTAACCACTGAATAACCAGGAATAAATGAGCAGAACTGTTATGCTCTTATCTGAATTATTGTAATCTTATTTCTTTGATCATGTTAGTCTAAAACTTTAGCTAATGGTGTACAAAAAAAGAGATCTGTGTCTTACCAGCCAAGTGCAGAGTAAACAGATGCTCTTTTTTTCTATACATCTAACTTTCAATTTCATTAAAAATAGCATAACCAAAACAACCCCCACCAAAACAAAACAAAAACAAAGACAAAAACCACCAACAAACAAATGAATAATGTAGTTTTCCCTGGCACACTAGTGATGTCCAGACAAATTGTTGAAGTGGAAAGAATTTACAGCAATAGGAAGGAAGGAAGGAAGGAAGGAAGGAAGGAAGGAAGGAAGGGAGGGAAGAGAGGAGCAAATTAGAAGAGTAAGTAGATGCACAGCTTTTTTAATAGGGAATTCATGATTCAGATCAGTCACATTTTGGGAAGAAAACTATGGCCTACTACTAATGTAAAACCAATAATACTCAACTAACACCAGTTTTCATTAGGATTCCTTCCCTCAAGTCTTTAGATATCCCCACTGTTAACATATTTTAAAAGATCTTAAAAATGTGAAAAAAATCTCTGCCTGAAACAAAAAAATACTTGCTCGATTAAGTCTTCCCTTGCATTTAATCTGTGAAGGCAAATTTTCTACTTCAATCAGAGCTTTATCTGAAGGTGTTTATATATTTTTGCTTTTATAATATACTGCAGCTTTCAGATTAATTTATAGTCAATATAAACTACAGTCTTCTTAAAATCTCTGAAAGGTAATGTGTAATTTTTCATGTTTGCATTGGCACTGTAGTTCCAATTGGACCTGATAAAATCCATGTCACAGAGTCTGGTTTGAATGAGTGAAACCTGAAAGATCTTAAGGCAGTATCAATGAGATTCAGAATACAGGGAAGAGAGAACCGGGTCTGCCTTTGTGTGACCGTGGTTCAACTTAAGAGTAAACTTTATACCCTTGAAAATGAAACAATGTTAAGGTCTCTGAGTTCAGACCACGTGTGAATTGCAACATTTGATACAACTTTTACTTTGCCTTGGAAATACCTAACAAATGAGCTAGGTTTAGTGAGGTTGTTGCCCCTCACAAGGAGGAAAGCAAGGAAACCCAAGACCTAATTTTTGTCTCTCACACATACATAAACTAGGGATAACATCATTTAAGTCATGTTGCAACTAGGTACCTCTAGTACCTTCTAAGATAATAGGCTATATATTTTCTCTTATGGTTTCAGGTATCTTTGGGGTATTAGAAGCACATTATTTTTGGATAAGATATGAAACAAATTCCAACTGCTTGCATTTTTTCAAGATTGCATAATGTTTTTCAGAGGAGCCTAATGTGTTAATTACAGTGTTCCAGCCAAATTAAACTGCACATATAGTTGTAATCTCTCCACCTGGTATTTCCTCTGAAACTCTACCTGGCTCTGGTTGGCTGTGCACTTCTTGCCCTGTGCATTTGGGCACTATTGAGAGCTGAAAGCAACAGCAGAACAGAGTGCTTGTGGTAGATTCAATGACATTGCTTTCTGTGTACTTTGGAAAGCACCTTGTGACACCTCATAAATATTTGGTTAACATACACAGAGATTTGAACCACTCTCTACAAAGACCACTGCCAGTGGTCAAGGTAGGCACGCCTTTGTTGCAGATGTTTTTTAACAAGATAGCCCAGATATTTTGGTCTGTTTGTGAAGGTTATCTTACCCTGAAGGCAGAAGGGTTCCTGAATCTATACTAAGCTTTTTCACTCAAAGGCCATTGGCCAAAAAAATTAATTGAAATGTTCTGTCTTACGCATGTGAAGACCTCCTACCTTCTCTCATGCAGACCTTATCGCTTGTTATATAAAACCTGCTCACACTGATCTAATGTTTGACTTAGAGTAACCTATAAATTGTTCATATATGCATAACAAGTAGGATCAACTGCAGTCTAGTACTAATCACTGATGTAAAGTCTGTAGCCAAGAGTATTTTCATGGCAGATAACCAGGCGCCTTTGTGATCACCCTGAGACATATAGCTTAAGAGACACTCTAATATGTATCAAAATCCTTCTTGTGCCTTTTGAATAAGATTTTGTATCCACAGTACTCCTCAGCAGTTAAACTTTACTCTTTTCTGTATGACCTTCATGCTAGTCATATATATGTTTTGTATGTAAATATTAATTAGATAAAAAAAAAACAATGCTACCTGGGCTACTTGTTGGGGTTTGTTTCGGTTTTTTTAAATTTTGTTTATTAGAAAAATTATCAAGAACCACTTTGTTTTGAAGGATTTCCAATTCTTCATGAGCTTTTCAAGTGCTTAAAATTATGGTGATTGATGCTAACAGATGTTATTCCATATGATCACTAATATTATCTGATGATTAACTTCTAAACAATGCAACAATATGTTACTTGAAATATTCATTCGCAGATGCTACAGAAGGCCATTAAAGTTCCTGACTATTCAAAAGACTATATGAGTGCTGATACTAAAAGGAAACACCTGCTGCATAAACATTCTAAAGCAGTCACTCCCAATTTATCTTGCATGTAAGGAAGGATTCTTTCATAATGAAGTTCAAGATGGTTGAACATCAACATTAGGAACTAGAGAACTGTATTCTAATCTTAAAATGAAGCTGATGACTGACTTACTGACTCTCTTATAAAAACTTTATTGACACAAATTTACTTATAAACAGAGCAATGTGTAAACTGCCTTCACCTTAATAAGCAAAAAATCTATTTGGGAAATATAATTTTATTATGAAAAAATAACTAAAAAATTAAGTTTTAAATGTGATTTCTTTTCTGATAATTATAATTTTGGAACTCGAAAATTTTGTCTAAACTGTGTTCTTTTCCTTGATTGTAGTTGTGCTCAAATATTTTCCATATTCAGAAATTTGAAAGCCAGTTATCCCTAAAACGAATAGACTAGTATGGCCTTTCTTACCATTAGATCTTTAAGTGTCAACAAGAAAATAGTATAAATACATTTTATAGTTTACAAATTACCCCATAAACTCATCTAGTTGGTGTTTACACTGTGAACCAAAAGACAGGGTGATTGGAAATAAATCCTGATCAAAACAGTGGGATCCAGCCTGAACATTACCAAAACTAAGATGTAGACACACATTTCTTTTCTAAATTCACCTTCTGATGGCTTTGACTTCTTTTTCATGGGGTGTTTTCTTACCCCGTTATCTTTAAGAGATTATAAAAAATTCTGTCCTGAGCTATTTTCTTACCGTTGCTTCAGTTGGGTCACAGAAGTAAACCATAGTACCTAGGATGTGCTCTTTTCCTTGGGGAAACCAGCGTCTGTTTCTCTTTTTCTCATTTACATAATACCTTGAAACTCATATTAGATCAAATGCAAGTCAGCATTTGTTACAAACGAGTGTTTGAGATTGCTTAAAAAATCATGGGTATCAGCAAAAGCCAGATTTGTTATTAAGTGACTGCACAACAAAGTCCATTGGCAAGATTCACTCTGCAACTTACATGATAGTTAAGGCACACCAAGGGGAAAAAAGCAACAACGAAACCAAACGAAATCTAAGCAATCAAAACAGAAATGAACCAAGAACTCTGTAGAATTGGGTGGGTGGGTGAGTGGGTGTGTTTACGTGTATGTGACAAAGGACAGTGAGAGCAAGGATAAAAAGGAACATGGTCTAAAAGTTCAACAGCACCCAAAGTTAACAGTACTTTAACTTTTACCTTAAACCTAACAATTTAATAAAGGAACAACACTTAATTTATATCTAACCTGATTTATATCTTAATGTATAACTTTAACAATTTTACAGAGGAATAACACTTAACAGCATTTAACCTAACATAACTTCGAAGCTATACTTAGCGACTTAGCAAAAGAACACCACTTAGCAACACTTAGCTTGTAACTTATGTTGAACTTAACCTCTTAGCAAAAGAACAACACTTAGCGGCATTTAAAAGTCATAAGTTGCAAGCTTACTTACAGGCCTAACTTACTTCAATATCCAAGGTACTTAAACATTTAAGAAAGCAGCATTTCCCACATATTTGCTATAGCATACTCACAAGTTTATGCACCCAGACAGAAAGAGTCAGTGCAAGCACTGTGAAAAATTCCCCTCAGACATCAGTGAAATATTCACGTCGGATGCTTTTGCACCTCCTGATGGGTGAGGGATCAGACCTCAAGGGGTCAGGGTATCAGCCCAGGGCTCATCGTTGTTTGGTGATCCTCCAGGTATAGCAAACCTGAGGGTTTGTATCTGAGAGGCATCCCCCTTAGAGGGAGGTTGCTGGTCACAGTCTGCTGCACTTCAGCAGAGCTCAAAGGGTCTCATTTTGGACCCCTGTTTATCACCGCAAGAGAGTGGGCTTTAGTCGTAACAACCTTTCATCCTGGCCACAGTTTGGGTCAGCACATCCTGTGAAAGTGTGAGAACAGGAGTGTTATTCCATTCAGGCAAGAAAAATATTTTCTGAGACGGTTAGTAAGGGAAACGTGAGCTTTTGGCAGTTCCTGGGAGCAGACAGGGTTTCTGACAAGCTTGGAAGAGCTGAGCCCAGGTGTTTTTCAAGGCTGAGGCCTAATGAGCATTTCTCGGATTGCAGTGCAGCCTGGAAAGGGGGGGTGGGATGCACCACCAAAGCATTAACTTGTGGGTTTTCACTATTTTAAAACAATATTGTAATAATGATATAGTTTTAAAATATGACTACTGTAACAGATTGCTCATTACTGATCATTTTACAAAGTCAGCTTCAGAAATAATTTTCAGTTATCATCCCTTAAACTGAATAGTTAGAGATAGCCTTCCTACAAAGGAGAGAACATCAAACAAGACTTTTGGAGTAGTGTAATTTTAACAGTGTTTAAGAATTGAGATTCTGGTACTGGAAAAAATAAGCATCTAATAATTTTACATATCTGAGTAATTTGTATTTAATCCATCAGACACCAAGAAAATCACAAGCTGGAAATTGTCAGGATTGTGGCATTATGTAAGAATGTTAGAATGTTCAGTGATTTTACTTTCCTGCTATCACTTTTTCATTGGAATTGATATGTTCTTTTAGACTAATGCATAGCACACCACTAAAGGGCCATTTCACTGATACACGGCTCTCACAGACATAAATATATAATTTGGCTATTCCAGATTTTAATAGCTATGTTTCATCACAAATTAAAAAGCAAAAAAAGAACAAAAAGAGGTGAAAATGAAAGTTTTAACATTTGGCAAAGTATTATTCAAAACAGCTTTCTTAACATTCTGCTGCTTGCCCTACCATTAAGTACAATATGTTCTTATGTATTTTATAACATCAAAGCATAACATGTTGCATAAACATTTAAGCAAATTATTTTATCAAAACTTTAAATGCCTCAATAAATCTCAGTGTTCACTGGCTAAATGAACTACGTCTACAGGGCTAAGCAGTAATTCACTGACAGATCCAGGAATGGAAGGGAAACCAGCATTAAATGTTGATTGTCTAGTTGTATTATTCTGTTGATTCTTTTTAAAAAAAATATTAAATGTATTTATTGCATGACTGGTGGAAGACAGTATGGTTAAGTGTCAGTGAACAAGTGCTTTTCTATCCAGCTACTTTTGCCATGTCTGAAAGAAAAAAATGTATTTCTTCACATCAATGAACTATTCAATACTGTAAACAACACCAGTGACCCATTAACTCCAAACCCTGGGAATTGTTATAAGGGAAGATTGTAGGAATGTTGTATTCATTTCCTTATACTTAAAAAAAAATGCACCAAGTTCAGTATCATAATCAGAAAGTCCACAGTCTAGTGCCCAAGCTACAAAAACAACTTGAAGTTTCCCTACAAGAAGCAATTTAGAGAAAGAGAGGCAAATAGATTATCCTAATTAGCTGAAACCCTTATTATATGTTGACAAGGAGCTCAACATGATCTGGAAATCTGTGCATCTCAGAAATCCAACTGTATCCTGGTCTACTTCAAAAGAAGTAGTATGGCCAGTAGGTCAAGGGAGGTGATTCTCCCACTCTGCTGTCTTCTTGTGAGATCCCACCTGGAGTGCTGCATCCAGCTCTGGAACAAATATAAGAGGGATGTTGACCTGGTGGAGAGAGTCCAGAGGAGAGCCATGAAGATGATCAGAGAGCTAGAGCACCTCTCCTATGTGAAGACAGGGAGAGAAGGTTGGGATTGTTCAGCCTAGAGAAGAGAAGCATGCAGGGAGTTATTGCAGCCTTCCAGTACCTAAAGGGGACATATAAGAAAGCTCAAGAGGAACTTTTTCCAAGGGTGTGTAGTAATAGGACAAGGGGAAATGGATTTAAGCTGAAAGAGGGTATGTTTCGATTAGATGTTTAAAACAAATTATTTATTGTGAGGATGGTGAGGCACTGAAACAGGTTGGCCAGAGAAGTGGTGGATGCCCCATCCCTTCAGGTGCTCAAGGCCAGGTTGGATGGGACTCTGAGCATCCTGGTCTAGTGGAAAATGGCCCACGACAGGGGTGTCATAGCCAGATGATCTTTATGGTCCTTTCCAACTCAAATGATTACATGATTCATGTTTGTCAATACCGAAGAGAATTTGACAACCAAGAAATGACTGCATGGAAGTATGTATGCAAAATAATCTGCATGTAAATGACCTAGTAAGTTGTTTACCCATCTAAACAAATACGTGAGCAGATAACTGAGGTATCTGCTAGTCTGTGGGACTGTACTGCTTTGGAAATCAAGCCATAAATTCTGCTATTCAGTCAGTTCAGAAGCATGTACTGAAGATGTTCTCAAATAGTCAGTGATTCTGATCATAACACGGTATCATTCCAGCTTCATTTAGGTAACATCTTTCAAATCTCCAGTTGCTAATTTGCCATAATTTTTATTACAGGATGCTTCTATGCATGATGAAAAAAAGGAAACTATTTTATGGGCTGATACCTGTAAATGTGCATTTAATACACTTTTTAAACACTATTTTTTACTCTGTTCTGCAAAAAAACATTAGTTTAGGTTTAGAGACGCTAAGTCTATGCAAAACTTGGTAGTAAGATCCACATATATAAGCACTCATAGATGGGGTAATATGGTGTTAGAAGGTAAATAGAAAGAAAAGCTCAAACTCACTGGCCGGAAAAAGAGATTTTCAGGTGATTTCAGGTGACTTAATGAGGCAAAGAAATACAGGAATGCTGTTCTAAATGACAGAAGCAGTAGAGTAGTGTCATGGGTTAGCATAGTTTTTTTTGAGGAAAGACTCCTTCAGCCTCGGAAGTGATTTTTTTGCAGAGAGGTGCTTACAGTTTCCTCTAGACCTGACCTAACCAATCAACTGGCTAGTTGGAATATTGACAACTTCTTTAAGCCACTTAAGAAGCTTGGTACGCCTCTGTGATACACATTCAAGAACGAACAAAGCCCGGGAGGCTCTCTCTGACTTCTGGCTTTCGGACAGGTAACTGGGGGAGGCCTGGGGCACGGCCCAGCGGGGCCGGGCCCTGCTCGGCCCGGCCGGGCCAGCCAGGAGCCCACCCTGGAGCGGCCCTGTTCCATCTGCGGCCCGGCCCTGCCCCCCAGCCCTGCTCCGGCCCCAGCCCTGCTCCGGCCCCAGCCATGCTCCGGGCGGGCCAGGCCCCCTCAGCTGCTCCGGACGGGCCATGCCCCCCCTCACCCACTGCTGCTGCCCGGCAAGGAGAGATAAGCGAATTCCAGCTGCAAGGCCGGGTGAGATTAACTCTTTTAGTGCTGTAAGATTTCTCCAGAACAGATGAAGCTTCCAGACATTCAATCCTCTCCTGAGTCAGAGGAAAAGGACAGATGATGGCACGTGAAATAAACAGCACAGAGACACCAAAGTCAGCAAAGAAGGAGGAGCTGAAACCCTGAGAGAGGAGAAAGAGGAGATGCTTCTCCTGGAAGCTGAAATTCTCTTGTAAGGCTGTGGTGATGGACTATAATATATCTCAGTGTTCCCGTTGTAATTTCATGAAGCATGGTGGGGGGAGGCAGAGCGTTCAAAACCGCAACCCATGGGTAGAAGTACCTGTGCTGCATTAAGCAACTACTGAAGTAGCTGTGATTTATTGAGAAGTTTTAACAGAGAGAGTTGAAAGTGATGTAGACTCTCTCGCTCCCAGAGGAAGGCCTCTGTGCCTTTTCAGTTGAAGGTGATGAGGACCCTCTTGCTGCCAGAGAAGAAGGGGGCCTCTGTGCCTAGAGATAAAGATGCACCTACAGACAGGTGAAAAGAACTTTTGTTTTGAAGGAGATGAGGACCCTCTCACTACCGGAGAAAGGGAGGACCTCTGTTCCTAGAGATGAATATGCACCCACAGATGGGTAAAGAGAACTTTTGTTTCTGAACAGCTCATCCTTAAAATGGTACCCCATTAGCTAAAGAAATTAACCCTCGAAAGCAGTTGTGGGGAAAGCTGCAAGTTGAGGGAAGGGACTTTCACAGGCAAGGAGAAACCATTCCGGGCGGCCTTGCTGTGACACTGAGCCACAAGAGAACTGTTTAACTGTTTTCGTGTGGAGATGTCTCCATAGCATGAGCAAGAGAGACTCCTCTCCCTAGGTGGACTGAGAAAGTTCTTATAGAGATGGTAAACTGACTCTGGAAAAACCTTGAGGGTTGTTGTTTCACGTTGTTGGTGGGAGGAGGGAAGAAGGTGGGGGGAGGAGAAGTGTTCTGAAGGTTTAGTCTAACTTTTTTTTTCTGCCTTTTAGTTCTGTTAATAAACTTCTTTATGCTTTTAAGGTTTAAGTTTTGTGCCTGCTTTGCTTTTCTCCTGGTTCTTATCTCACAGAAGGAAAATAAGTAAGTAATGGGCATTTTGAACCAAACCACTACACTAAAATTGGTGTTTCCGCCCGGTTACCCAAACTGAACCCGCTACAAGTAGGAAGATATTGCCCTAAGTGTAGCAGCATCATTTGGAGAGACAATGGAGATAGGTGTGAATGTGTGATCAGGGAGAGAGAAAGAGAGAAAGAATATCATACTCTTATCACCCATTATTAATTAATTAAGACAAACCAAGAACTGTGGCATGCTGTCTGTTTTGTCTGTGTTCAGGCGAGGGCCCAGAACCAGCCTCTGAAGTTGTTCACCACATGTTCACACTTTTACCTTTGTCTTACACCTTGACAGAAATGTGCTGATACATCTTTGCTTTGATTTGCAGTGCTCCTAGCTATTGACTTTTATACAATTTTTGGGTTAAGAAAGCCAAAATGTAGCAGTTACTGCCTGGAAGAATGAATGAGCTAGATCACCTTGTCAAATCCCTTGAACGTCTGTTCTTTATCTTATTCTCATGCCTCTCTTACCAAAATGCTAATTGATTTAAGTGCTAATACAGGACATAGGAACATTCTTCATGTATTAATGAACTTCCATTAACAATGGTCTTGTAGCTTACCTCATTACTAAAATGTTGTTTTTCCTTTTGTTCTTCTGGGAATATCCTGACATAGTTACCTACTTATATTGGAAACCCATATTGTATTCTTTTGCACACATATTTTTTACTTAGTTATTTTAATTATTTTTATTTTAACTTTATTTTATTTGCAAATATTGAAAGGGGGTTGTCACTCTGACTTAGACTGCAGTCTCCAAGTAAGTCACATCAGTACTGCGCCTGTCACTGAATCTAAATCTGCTTCTCTAAGTGCTGAAAGAGTGTACAAACCAATTCCATCTCTTAACTTCTCAGGTGTAAAGAAGAAAGTCTCCAGGTGCTGATATGGAAAAATCTGCACTTCTTTGTAATTTTTTGTGTAGTGTAATGATTTTTAAAATGGCTTCTGAAAGGGATTTGAGAACTCCACACTGTTTCAAAGTCTGATCACGCTTCTTTGAGGAGGTTGAAAATCCATCTTAAACATGAAGGGAAAATGTAATCAGAAATCCTAAGCTACCTAACCCAGACTTAATGCAGGTTGTATACTATTTCCAGATGTAGAAATATACGATATGCTTGTTAAGACATTAACCTTCCCCTATTGGCACATAGTTTTTCCCCACTGATACTTCTGAAGATCTGGCTGTGAAACAGTCCCACCACCTATATACTTACTTATACTTGTAGAGACCGTGAATTTGCACTTGCCGATTTATATATACATAAAAAGTTCTTTGCCTTAAATACTTACCTGTAAGAAGTCAAAAATTTAAAATACTCTCCAAACAGTCCTGTTTTCCATAGGGTCTGCTGTAACTATCTAGACATGTCTAGAGAAAATTACGATTTTCTTTTATTGTCAATGTCTGTGACTTAATCATGTGTTCATTTTATGCTGGCCATTCATAACATCATCAGCAGTGGTGTGAATTACCTAATGTGGGATCATAAAACCTAGCAGAGTCCTATGCAGAAGTTAGAGTTTTAGCCATAAGCTACCATGCACCTGAAGTCTAGAATCAGAAACAGAGCAAAGTGTAGGAAAACTGCCAAATGAATAGCATATGAACACTGGTTAGAAGTAAGGAAAGTACTGTTGTATTGTGCTAATGACAAATCAACTGTCTGTACACAATTCCCAGTTGTTTAAAATCCTTATGGCTAACAGGGGTTAGAGTATTGCTGTAAAAGGAGTTTCATGTTTAACATGCCTGGTCAGCTCTCTGTGCCGGATCATGTTCAAAGTACTACAGGTATTTCAGACAGTCTGCTATGGGGTTAGGATTTTTTACACAGTGCTTGGGTTCATATGTTATCTTGAATAAAATATATATATTATATAACATAATCAAAGGATGAAAGATGGGTATAACAGGCAGCTAATTCCTCAGCAAATACTCGTAGATATTTTTTGGTTCATATTGTTGATTTTTATAATTTCAAAGTTATGCCTTTGAAATTAGGTATTCCATTCAGGCTCCTAATAGTGTTGAGTTTTCAGTAGATTTATTTAAATTTTTGACAGTATAATTACTAGGTAAGGAACCTGTCCATTTTTTCTTACCTCCAGAATTACTAGGGGTGACTCTAGTGGTGATCTGGGAAAGTTGTTCTGCCAACAGAACGGCAAACAGAACTATCTGCTGTACTAAGCAGTCCTTTCATCTCTCCTTTTTCTATTTTCCACTTTGGGCATATCAGCTAAATATGGAAGCCTTACTTTCTATGTTTCTTTATGTTCTTATATACTTTATATTTTCAAGACCTGGTTCTCTTTTATCAATATAAGACCTTCCTCATATATACACAGTATTTTCTAGTTGCAATCTCTGAATAGAAACATTTTAGAAACATATAGAGAACTTGTGTCAGATACAGACACGGTAATTAGAGACACTGATACTCCAAAAAGCTTGAAAATGCTGCTTATGCTTTTAAGTAAAACACAAATTCATCATAAGAAAGAGAAAATATTAGATGAAGTTTTATCTTTTTTGAAATGAAAATATAAACTTTGGGTTGACCGCATAGATGTGACTGTTTCTTTTCTCTGCATATAGAACTGGGACAGGTTTATAAATATAAACATTCAGCTGTATTCCATTTCAAATATTCACAGAGATAATTATTTATTTATTTATTACATTGTTTAGCCTCTTTAGAGAGGCTTTCTGGAAACTGAAACAATACAGAACCAAATATTCTTCTGTAGGACACAGCTAAGGATAAGAGAATTTCCGTGCTGGGATCTACCTTTGTAGAAGCAATGCAAGCGGCACAGAGAGGAAATAGATATTGGGGCAGGACTCAGAGTATGTCAGGACCTTGTGTACAACTTGTACAGGATAAGAAGGACTGGCAGCTGCACTTCATGTCTGCATGGGAAAAAAAAAGCAGTATTGATTAAAATGTGCATGGCTGAAATAAAAGAAATCCAATGTAATGTACTTGGTGGGGGATTATCACTCTGAGAAAGGATGAAATCTCTGGTGTGCTAGAGATAGATATGAATGAGAAGAAAGCAAGTAATCATTTTCCAAGACAGAAAAGTTCTACTAGACTTAAAAAGCTTGAGGAAAGAGAAATAAAGCTATCACACAGATGGAAGTTTTGAGTTGTTTACACAGCAGTTTTGAACAGGAAGCAAAGACCTGTTGCTCCTGCCTAAACTGAATGCATTATTTCCTATATTACATACACATGAAATAGTTTTCTTAAAAATTATCTAGGTGTGGATACTAGACTAATCCACTGAGGAAGAAAAATCTGTTCTTTGGGAGCTGTAAAATGCACACACTCAAAAAAAAAAAAAAAAGTCTGGTGACAGGCTGGACTAAAATAAAGCATGGAAATCACCACAATAGTTTTGTGCTCAGTTATTTTCATATAAGCCAAATTCTACCTTTCGTTTGTCTTCTCTGAGAGTCAAAGACTTTACCTCCAAGTTTCAAAAACTTATGAGTTGTTAAGCTGACTCATGTTCTGCACAAAGACTCTGAGAAGATTATATGATATCTAGTAGTTCTGACCACATTCAATGGCTAAAACAGTAGTTCCCCATATTTTTCAGTTTATGGATAATTTTTTTCCAATGATGGTCCAATATGGAGTCATTCAGAAAGTTATAATTTTTCAGACTTCTACACAGATGGAATAACTTTGTTTTTTTAGGCATTGTTAACGAAGACTTAAAAAGAAGCCAAGGAAATCTGAGATCCATGCTACCCGAGGTCAGCTGTCAGATAAGAACAAGATAAGGACCAAAAACCACAGAAAAGACTTAAAGACACGACTGAGTTGGAAGGGAAAGTGCTTAGATCCTTTGGTTCTCCCTTGATATATGTAAGCAGTTAGAGGTTTGAATTCATTTTCCTCTCCAAGAATAACTCATTTCTCATGTCAAAGATGTGAGTGTGATGATGCCTGCTTACTATATTTTTGGGGGGGAGTGGGGGGCTGGGGCAGAAGGGGGAGTTGGGTGTTAGGAACCAGCTTCCTTTGTTTCCTTAATCAACATCTCCTTGGAATTTCAGAACATAACCTCTTCACCTTTTCCAATAGGTAGCACAACAACAGCAGCAGAGAGTAATCATTTGCTGACATGATGTAAACAGCCCTCTGTTTGAGGAATGAGAAATGAAGGGCTTGATGAATGCTTCCTTTTCTTTAACTGCACTGGAGATGCAAGCACTGGTGGCTGGTGCTACAGCTCCCATCTGTCAGCAAGATGCGGCAGAAGTGCTCAGATGCCTTGCTACCCTTCTTTGCAATTTGTCTGTTTCCGTTTCAAGGTTGCCAGACACATTTTCTTGTGCAACCGAATTCAGTGTCAGAAGGATGACTTGAGAGGTGAATAATTTGTGCTGCCAGGAAGAATTGAATTTGTAGTCACCTTGAATCGGAAACGATGCATTGTTATGGATTGTAACCTAAACTCTTGCTCTGCCCATCAGAAAAAGAGGAATGAAAACCAGCCACAGAACAGCATACTGCTTATTCCTTATTTTACTCTTTTCAAAAAATTCCATTTCTTATTAGCAGCAATTTGCTTTAACAACGGAAGTCTTGTTGATCCTGCAAAAGTATTAGGATGTACCTACTGCCACTCTCATGACTGATGTCTCTGGCATCAGTATCCCTTGAAAGTAACAATCCAGCATTGAATATGTCAATTATGATAGTAACTACAATACAGATATTTACTACGTAGTTAAAAAAAAAAAGGGATTAGGATGGCATCATACATTAGTAATGCACCAAATGGTAAAAAAATAAATGGGGGTGGTATGAGTGACAGAACACGTGTTTGAAGATAATGATATTTTGGGTAAAAGAGTTCCTACATATACCTGGTGCTCTGAAGATCCCCAGGATATTATTTATCTATGGCAGATTATGCTGTGCAATATGCCATATGAGATGATTATGTGTTTGAGAACAAAACCTTAGAGACACAAAAGGCAAAAAATAAAGTTTTGTCCACCAGACTGCATAGTGAATCATAATAGTTTGATCAATTTTCTGTTAGTTATTTTCAAATTTTGAACTTTTTATATAATCAAAATGCTTATAATCAATTAGATAATCTAGGTGATTTTTTTTCCCAATATACATGCTTTGAAGTTTAGATGCTGAAAAAAACATCAGAAGCAAAGCTAAAGTAAATGGAAAACAACAAAAAGAAAAAATTTTTCCCATTTCCTTAAATACATGGGTGCACAGGCACAGAAAGGCCTCAGAGCCCATGCTTCCTAGATATATATGGGTTCTGGTCCTCATATAAAACCTCACTGTGTTTGCTGGGGCAAATTAATTTTTAAATTATTTTATTTTTCCTAAAAACTCAATATTTCTTCTCAAGAAAAAAAAAAAAACACAAAAAACCACAACAAAATCAGGGACTCAAACAAAATTGCTGCTATTAACTTCTGATAAAAATATTTGTGGATTTTTTTTTCACATTAATAACCATGCCTGTGACATTTTAAGTTAGTTGAATTAAAAGTAATGTGTGGTAACATAGAATTTTGAAACTTTTTTTTAATGTGTGCTCTACATCACTGTATGATGAAAAACTGAGATCTTTGAAATAGACTGACTATATATATGAAGCAAATTCAGTGGAGTTCAAAAAGGATTAATTGTCCAAAGATATCTGCTAATTGAAGTTTGCAACTCTCCTAAAGGATATTTCCCTTGCAGTGACCTGCAACATATACAAAGAACTTCTGTGAGCCATTTTTGTTGTTCAGTGTGTTTGGGAGCCCACCTGTGCTGATTTTTAGGTCCCTCACTAATAGTACCTGAGGCCAAATTTCAGACATGTGCATCTTTTCCCTGGAAATCTGAAAAGGACTCCAAGAGAAAAAAAAGAAATCGAAAAATGAAAGTGAAAAGGAGCTTCTATGAGTACCCTACAGCTCTGAGGAGAAGTGTCAGTACCCTGAGGGAAGACAAGATATGATTTACTCTGGATCTAAACAAGGCAGAAAATGAATGTTTTATTTTGCTTTTGAATTAGTTTTATTAAACAGTTCATGTTGTCACCTATTCTATGTGCCATTAGATAACTTATACTTTCTGTGAATAAAGTTTCAACATTTTCAGCTGAAAATATTGGGATCTTTCTTCCATAGGATGTGTCGAGATGAATGGAGAATAAATAAGAAGCAATGGGAATGAAAAACAGGAATTTTAGTTCGGTATCAATTTCCACTATGCTAGATCACTTTTTAAATCAGTTCACATTCCAAAAACAAACCTCAGCAGTGTTATTACTGGTTTTCAGTTCCCTATATCTGCAGCAGAGCTACATGTCATCTCTTCAGATGCCCTAATACTTTGTCATTTTCCTTAAGAGAGGAAAAGAATTATGTGTCATTTTGAGAAGCTGATCCCTGTGGTGTAAAAACAACTAGCTCTTTGGCATCCTCAGTGCTTAAACACAAATTCCATTATCACACCTCAGCAAAAATGTATAATAACTATATAGAGAGAAAGGATTTGTCAAAAACCTTTAGAAGGTTGACAGGAAAACCAGAAGTAGGTGGTTTTTAAAATATTATCCTGAAACTTTTTAGCTAAACTAAAAGATAGCCAAGAATTTAAGACATTTTTGCTGTTAAAATTTTCTGCCACTTAATATTAATTACATTCATAAGCCCCATACTTAGCCTATGCTTCCCCCTTGAATACATGGAACTACTAGTGAGTGAGAGGGCCATTTATTTGTGTGTACATACATATCCAGACACACATACCCTTCAATATGTTTAGGGAATTGCCTGTATTGTTCTAAATAGGATTGTTGAGGTAAAATTCCCAGTTACGATGTATAGATTGTTTGGGGATTTTTAAAATTTTTATTTTAAACCCTTATTTTCTTGTAAATTATGTCTCCATTTATATTATTTTATACATGCAATTACACTAAACAGTTTCTTTAGGGAGTTGCTGAAAGATCTGTGGGGAAACTGACATGAAATTGGTTCCCTAATTGCTTCACTCTATTTTTAATTTTTTTCTGCTTAGATGCCTAGACAGAGGTGTAATAGATGTCGAGAGTGATTCTTATGACTATGTGCAGTCTTTTTCTTGTATTTAAAAGTGAAGCTTTCACCTTCTGAATTTTAATGCCAGGATCTATCCCAGGAGGTGGATATGAGTGTCAGTTCTGTTCACTCCAAACAGTGGTGAAAAGAGCCATGGTGTTCTGAGCACATGTAGATATTCCCAGTGGTATTCTTGACAACAACATTCCTCTACGCAGAAACAACATTTTGCCCTGCATGTGACATTTACATAACTTACAAATTTTATCTATGGTCTCTTGGTTTAATTTTGTTCCATCCTCATGAGGCTGTCATAGAAATGAAACCACTCAGACATGAACTGAAAATATAATGTACAAACAGGTGTTTTCAGGACTTCAGAATTGCTTTAGGACTCAGGTGGTGCAATTCCACTAAAGGAAAGGAGACCTGGAAAATGTGCATATTCTCAGACTTTGACCCCTTGCAACAGACTCTTCATCTAATTGCCTATGTACTGTTTGAAAGCAGAATTCAAGCTCTTAGTGTGTGCAATAAGCTAATATTCCTCTGGCTATTCTGATCACAATAGTTATTAAAACTTTGTGATATTGTAAGACTTCTTTTCATTACGGTTTTTTTATTAATATATTTTTGGTTGTGTTTAACATGTTTGAAAATAAATTGATACGTGAATTACAAAATCCTGAAAAAAAGTGCTTTTCTCTTGAGGTAGTAGGAATGTAGATTAAGGGTAATTTTGGTAAAGTCCAGGTCAGCCCAAGCCTTCCATTTAAAGGAAAAAATTTTAAATTGTCAGTTCTTAATATATCCATATATTTAATCTGAGTTTCATAAAATACGATAAAAATATAACCTCTAAATTAAACAGCCCAGACAAAGCAATCCTTTTAAGACAAGTATTGCTTTCCTTAGTGGAAAAAATATGCTTTCAGATAAAAAATCATACCATTCCAGAAGTATATGTCCCACAGAGTCCACACAGGAACACATAAAAATATCATCTTCTTCTTCCTGAACTTTTGATATGCTGTAATTTCTGTGTCTCCCTTGATTGTTCTATTGACATTTATTTCTTTCAGCTTCATGACAGAAATTCAGTGCTGCTTGTAAGTCCCACCTTAAACTATGCTCTTCAGAAACCCAGCTCTTAAAACACACAGAATTATATGAATATGATAGAATTAATTGTATACTGAATTTCTGTTTGGTCATCTAGAATTTTTTTTCCACCTCATAGGCAACTATTAGAAACAAAATTGGCAGTTTGAGCAAAGATAACTTCACAGACCTGAATCTGGAAAAGTTATTGGTAGTATAGTTCAGCCACATTGTCTTTGATAATTAATCCATGTTAATATTTAGATATGTAGGAATGAATTGAAACCCATTACTACAGTTACTTATTCTCCTTTCTTGGATTGTATAAGTACCAAATTTATTTGGTTGGAAACCAAGCTAATTTCTCAATCGCATGCTCTTTTTGAAGAAGAATTTTTTCTACTGTACCATCTGCTACTTTTGGAGTGAGAACTATGTAAAGATGTGAACATAAGCAAACTACTTTTCAGGATGATATTCCTTTGGGAAATACCTGGATTTATTTACTTGTATAGATAAAACACTGGGACAAGTTCTCACCAGGACAAAACAGCAATATGTTCTATTTCAGTCCAAGTTTTCTGTTCATTCCTTAAAACAGATGGAGGGATAGAAAGCCATTAAATTCACTATTCATTGTACATAGGTTAGTAATGGAACACACCAGACAGATGAGAAGAGCAAGGTGTCAGCCTCACCAGACCATCAGCATGGTTCCTGTATAGAACAACCCTAGAGGATCTAAATAACCCAGCCATTCCAGGAATAGAGTCTGTGTACATGAATGACTTTTATCCTTTGAAAAAGTCAGAGATAGAATGGCAACAGCATAGAGGGAGGTAAAGAATTACACCTTAGCAGTTTGTTTCTTGGTGTTGTTTTTACCAAAACCACAGAATTTGCTGTTTTTATCAAAATTACTATCTTCCCAGGTACAGAACTACCTTCGATGAAGATTTCAATTGGCTTCTGTGCCTGTCTACATATTTACAGCTCACATCTGAATAATTTTCATAGATGTGTTGTCACATATGTAAACGTCGTTAAAATGAGTGGGTTTATTATATTTATTTCCATGCACTGCAATAATCTGCTCCATGCTCTTAAGTCTTCTGGGTTTTATTTCTTAAAGCAAAAGGCACTCATTTCATATCTTGAGGTACAGAAATGGATGGTTAGTTGGCTTAAGATGTACAGACAATTCAATAAAGAATTCATCTCCCTACTTGGATTCAGTTTAACAATTACTAACAGAATTACTGTTAGACTGTATGCTAATCAAAATACCTTGATAGAACCAAAGTTAACTGCTTTAAAATTAAAAAAAAAAAAAAATCAAGAAAAAATATCTTATTCTGATAGTAAAAAAAAAAGGCAACTTGTCATAAATTTATATTTCTGGTCTTGGTTTCTATTAATGTGAAATATAGCAAAAATCATAATTCATTTTTCTTTTCTGCAAAAGTTTCTATTAAGTTTATCTTGACTAACACCATTTACCAAACACAGAAGTAATATATTTTCTTTTTAAATAAAAAACATACACACTTTAAAATTTTAGGATTTATTAAAGTCCTCAGAATATAAAAGAGTGGACCTGTTTTAAAATATTTTATGCAGATATATATGCATCTAAGATATTGCTTTTAAAAGTTATATTTAACATTGCATGGTCATACGTCTGTGTTTTCAAAAAACTTAAATTATATGTTGGCTATAAGCAGAAAATGAGAGTCAAATCTCCATAAATACAAGCTGAATTGTAAAAAAAAACCAAAAAACCAAAGAAAAACAAAACCACAGCAATGTGTCAGGACATTTAACACCATCATTTTCATCTCATTATTTCAGGTCATTATATGCTAGCATTGTTCTTGCTATCATTTGTCTCTAATGTCTCAACTGTTTGAAAGACAATAATCTCTCTCAATTCTTAATTTAATAACCTCAAATGCTCAAAAGAAAAAAAAGGTAAAGAAAGAAGCCATAAAAGTAAATGTATAGCATTTATTTTACTTTCTAGGATCATCTTATCAGATGATTATTTTTAAATAGGAGTATTGTATCTGTCAGAAGTAGACTGGGTTCTCTTTGAAGGTTAAGAAAGATAGGAAGTGTGTTAAAAGCATTTTAATACCATCTGATAAAATAGCTGAAGGCTAATCCAATGAGGATTTTATTATATTTAGTAATTTGCAGAGACATTCAGTAAGTTTAACTAGTGTCTTGGTTTGAAAGACAGGTGTCTGCTAAGGAAGGCAGGAGCCTCCGTTGAAACGAGAAAGAATAAAAATGCAACCCCCTTCCCTCCGAATTATTATAATTTTGAAATTAGGGGCTTTCAGGCAAAGATATGAGGAGTAGGAATAACAGTTCTTTACTACTATATATATATATATGTATAACAAGGCACACAAACAAGAATAACTATGGCAGTAACAGCAAAACAGAACCAGTAACCCACTGTCAGCCCCCTCGGCTCCAGGCCCGTTCCCCGTTGGTGCAGTTACGGTCACAGCCGGCAGCGGTGCTGGCAGCTCCCGGTGAGCAGGGCGGGTGCGGTGGTTCCCCCTGGGCAGCCGATCCTGGTGCCTGGNGTATAAAACTCTGCACATTTCAACAGAACTACCTCTTAATATATTGTTTTAAGGGAGATCAGAATAACGTAACAATCTGGCCTCAGATATTTTGGGAGGTCAGCAGTCCCCATAATACCTTCTTAAAAGAATAAATTAATTGCATATTTTTTCCTAGTGTAGCTTGATTATTTGTTCTGCTAATTTTTTATCTCTATCATGTAGACAATATTGTACAAGGAATTATTGGGCATAAGCTCAGAACCATCAGCATGAGGAAAGACTAGGAGTTCAGTGTTCTTCTCAGTAGTGAAGATTGCACTTAGATTCTAATCTACATTACATCTGTGTAAAATACTGAAACATAGCAAAGATGTCCTGAGCTAATGAACGGCTGAATGAGGCCTGCCTTTAACAAATTGAATTATAGATGACAGGGTAATAAAGGATTAATGTGATTTAAAAAGTTAGGAAAGACTAGGCTATAGTGGCACAAATCCTTGTCTGTGGTTGAGTATTGTCCTGAAAGCAGAGTGGGGAAGGCAGGTTTGTATTTCCCAGTTCCAAAGCATGCTGTGTGACAAAGAAGTCATGAAATGAAATTTTGAGGACTCATCAATACATTTTAATAGAAAATTACCTACATCTAGAAATCAAACTAAAGATTAATGAAAGATTTTCTGATAATTTAGCACAGGGTTAGTAAATATGAGAATCCTTCCTTTGTTTGATTTCATTATCTTTTTGAAAGCAGAAAGTCAACATTTTTGAAACTGTTCTCTTTTGTTTGTACAGGTCAACTTTAAAATCCATAAACTATGATGAGCAACTATCATCTGTGACCATCAGTCTTGAAAAATGTATGATTCACACTTAGGTTTTTCTTAGCTGGACCTTACTAATCTGCAATGCAGTGCTTTATGAAGGTATTGCTCCATTAAAAAGAGTTGATTGCTTGCTATACTCTTTTCTTATCCTTAATCAGAAAGTTGATTTCAGGAGCATCAATGTACCTATAGTAATATATTCATCTGCCAGAAGTTGTCATAACATCAGCTAATAAATTATTTTATGCTGACAGTTGTTACAACCCCACTGCTCAAGCGCTGGAAGATGAGGGAATAAAGCACGAGGAGATAAAATTGATTTTTTAACCTTTCTGCTAGGTAATAATACTGAACATCCATCTTAACATTTAAGATCAAGGTTAGAAGCTAATATACAGCTGAAGGCAGTAGGGGAGAAAGAATTCTCCAGATCAATATTATGCATTATAAACCACCTGCATGCAGATGGTGTCAAAACTAATACTGTGGCTGCAGTATGAAAATGGTAACATCAATTTAGCACTTCCTTTCTTGGAGTTAACATAAGAATGTTACATTGCAGACCGTCAAACTGTTCTTTTACTGAATTAGTGATATTTTAGTCAAATGACAAAGTCCAAAGAAACATTAAGGATGTTGATTCACATGTTTACATAAAACTTGCACTAAACAGCATTTCCTCCCAAGTCTCTGTACCTGTTTCCAGTCAATGTTTATAGAAATAAATTTTTCTCTAAAACAAACCCTCTGCATTACACATTTGGAGCCTCTGCCTAAAACCAGGCCCAAAACCCGATACTGCAACTATTACTTTTAAGAGATTCTCATTTCCAAAGCACTTTTTTTTTACCATGAACTCCTTTCATAAAAGCACATTGAAGCATCTTGGCACAGTACAATAGATTGATAATATTATTCTAAGGTGATGGCATGATGAAGGGCTTTCTCAGCATAGCCTTTCCTGTTGTCCATTGGGTTGGTCACTCTGGCAAAATGCATAAACTCACATCTGTCTCTCTTTTCTTCCCTGCCCATATGTCAGACTAGGTTACATGTCGTGTCTTGAAGAAGGTGACAATGATCAGCAGTCAAAAGCAACAACCTTTGAGCATCTGTGACCATATTTATTTAATATATTTCTCCCATCCTGATGCTTTCTGTGTTTCTGTAAGGTTTACTGACAGGTAAAGGTTGCTGAAATATAAGTTATGGCAAAGCTCTTGCATCCTCCCAGGCAAGAATCCGAGATGCTTACTCAAAGCCCTTGATCTCTGCTTAGCAAGTTTATTTGTTATTCACCATCTGTCACAAATCACTCAGGGCAAAACTGTGGCCTCAGGCCTCTTCTGAGACAAATAGGAACCACACATGGGCACCCAAACCCAGATGCAGATAAACCCTTAGTCTTCAACTAAAAATCTCCCTTCATCACACTTCCTTCATTTCTTAAAAAACTGAATTATTAAAAACTGAAAGAAATTCCCTTTGTGATGGGACAGATATAAAGCATTTTAATACTGTTTTAAGTTTTTACTTTCCATATTTTAGCTAGCCCTGTAACTCAGAACTTGGGCCTGTCTGAAGTATTTTAAGCAGCCCCTTTGTTTATTTACTTAGTCTTTTGACTTCAGCTGAATTTCCTGCTGTGCATGGCGGTAGCAAGAGTTGGAAAAAGAAGGCACAAAAACAAACCAAATGAGCACATGAGCTGATAAAAAGACTTTGATTTTCAGATATGATATTTTTGTTGGTTCTCTAAACAACTGTAAAAACATAAACTAGTGCTGGTTGGTGGCTAAGATAAATTGCTTTTATTTATTTGGCCTATAGCTGTAAGCAAATCAAGATGAAAAATAATTTATATATTATTTATGTGTCTCCAGGAAAAATGTATTTTCTCTGAGGGTAATATGCTAATAAGAAGTGATCAGAAAGGTTGTGAATGTATTTATTTTCAATGAATTGTGATGATTTATAAAAAGACAAAAATTGGAGGAAACTGCTTTTTAGCAAGTAGTGATGTGAGGCATTAACATAGCTGTTGTTTTAGGTTTGAGAGAAATGAGACAGAAGAATTTCAAATTACTTTGCCAAACATTTGAAACCATTCCTTAATAGAGGCTAGAAGTTTCTTGTTCATTTGATTGTATCATTATTGATAATTCAGGGCAACATTGGACTAAAAATTATGGAAGAAGTTACAAAGACTGTAGCTATGAAAAAGTTAAATCTAATTTCATCTCCCAGTGAAAATAATAAATTAAGGAAACAGTAGTATTTTTTAAAATCACACCATAATAATACAGAGCTTTTATTACAAAGGTAATAAATTTCTAAATTAGAATATATTCATTTAAGTTTGCAATATGTTCTTTTCTTCCAGGGAATCCTAGATAGGAATAGAGGAAAAAAAAAATAATCAGGTTGACTTAATGTTCCATATTTGATAGAAATGTCTATTTTATTTTAAAATTATTAAAAATAATAAAAGAGAATATTTTAATCGATTTACAGCTGAAGAATCTGAGCTGCAGAATTTGAAGTGACCTGAAGTGACCTGCCTATAACATGACTCAGAGTTGATCAATGGCAAAGGCAAAGCTTAGGATATCTCATTCTCAGACCACTGTCTTATGACTGTAGCATTTTGCCGAATAATGAAAAATATCTTTACCTGCCATTTAGCATGAAGTGGCAAGATATTTAGTCTTTGTCTCTTTTCTTATACACATATAGTTCTCAACTTTCTAATTATTTTTTGTGCAGCCCTTCATTTTCCAGTGTCTGACATTTGACCCTTATATTCCCTACTTGATTTTGCTGTTTATTGGTAATGAATCTCCTGTCCAGCTGGACCAGGTTCTTGGTTCAGGAGTTTTTCCATGTACCTCTCTAGTCAGGGGCATCCTTGCCTTACTGAAGAGATGTTTTGTGCAAAAGGATTGGGGAGATTCATGCAGAGACGGACCTTCTGAGTATAAATTTGCTATTTTTCTTGAACTGGCTTCTCTTTTGAGATGTTAACATTTCTTCCACTTCCTAATCTTTTAACTGTAGCTTAGCAAAAGGGGGAGAGTAATAATTTAAGACTCCCAACTTTTATTTTGAAAGCCAAGCAATGGTTTCATGTCAATGCAGAAGTCCATTTTTGTTCTTTGGAAACAGTACTGTGAGTGACTCACATGCCATTGCAAAGGCATCAGAAAGATTAGACTCATAAGGGAACAATTACCTATTCCTACAACAGTGCAGAAACCATTTTCCTATTAAAGATTAGGCATTAACAACAGCCTGGGAAAACAAAAAAACAAACAAACAAAAACCCACACACAAAAAAACCCCAACACATTTAGAACAGAAATTCATTAATCCGTTAGTCTTTTCTTTGTATCCCATGCATGATACTTGCAGACTGCTGCAAGTGGATTAAGTATTATAATTGGTTTCAATTACTCCATTATTTCCACCAGAGCAGCTACAAATCCTCTCTTCTATAGTAACATCTAACGTGGTTGAGGGGATGTCTAAATTAATGTGTTCTCATAAATTATATCCTATTAAAAAAAAAAGAGCTTGAATACATGGCAAGCAGAAAAGTAACTGGGCATAATTTTTCAGAACTAGGTAGTACAAAAGAGAACATATTTCTATGGCAAGATCATAAGCAGAGACAATATTCCTGTGACCACTTCAGTCTGGTAAGTCATTTGCGGGACGTTTTCTACTAATTGGAAACAAATTAACACTGTCTGGAGAAAACAGTGAAACATTGAACTCTAATCTCCTGCTAGAACGTGTCATGAATATTATCTAGAAGGTTTTGAACATTTTTGTGTACAGCTATTATTTTTTTCTTAACCTTCCATTATTTCATTTTGCCTCTGGGGTTCCACTTTTAGTTAGACATTATTCCTGTTTGCAAATCTTGAACTGTTGTGAATAAATTAAGAATGTTAATTACTGTACAGGTAATGTCACATTTGATAACTGCAGGATTGTGTTTTGGAAGCCTGCTGGAATTTAAATTTTTTTCATTTCTTGTTGTCTCTGTCGAATGTGTAACAGAAGAAATATTTGATCTGTGTACATCTCATGAGCTTGATGTTTTGTAAATAACCTGTCTGGATCTCTATCTATTTTAATTTAAATTTTTATGTGGGTGAGTAGAAGACATTTGCATAAACTCTGGAATTCTATTGTGCAAATTTAGATGGAGAAATATTTAAAAAAATCCCCTGTAACCTTCTTATGCAATGTGATAATGTGTGTCATAGCATAGGCATTATTGTGAATGTGTTTGAAGGGTAAAAAATATCTACAAAACCCTTAAATGTGGCCAACAACTAAGACTTCTATCCTTAGAAGTACTACACTTTAAGCAGAAGTGGTACAGAGATGCTGGATAGGTGAACTAGAAGGTAAGCATATTTTAATTCAAATAGCGATGGACCACTGCTCTGTAAATATCTTTATGATAGTTTTGCACATTTGAGAAACCTTTTGTCTAGGTAGCCATTCACTACACATTCACATGTTCAACAGAGCTGACCTCTCTTACAGAGTAGGATATATCAAAGAAAGGACAGCATTATTGGAATATCCATGCCAAAATCAGGACTTTTGCAAATATAACTACTTATGAAAGGATTTATTAGGGGTCTTTTAGAGCTTTTTGCATGTGGATGTGTGTGGACATACACTGATGTTCGCGTCTTTGTGATCTTATATGCTAAATATTCATAATTATTCTCAGAAAATATATTTGATGATATATTGGAAATTTTCCTCTATTGGATTAGGATTTAATTTTAAGTTTTTCTTCATCATTTTATGAAGAGAATCTTGCTGGTGTCAGTCTTTTTCATAAAGTTTGCAAAGAAATGTCCCAAGTTATTCACCATGTCAAAAAAAAAAATTCTAAAAATAAAACAACCATTCCCTTATTTTTAGATATTTAACTTCAGACAACTGAGATAGAAATTAATCCAAAATGTGAAACACAGAAAGTAAGAAGCACTCTTTGTAAAGTTGTTCTCAATGCACATAAATCTGAAATTCAGAGTCTTCTTTTATTGCTATGCAATAACATAATTTACAAAATAAATTCGTAAAGGTAAATTACATAACTGTACATTTAACAGTGAATGTCAGAAGATGCCTTAGTGTTTTGCACCTGTGTGATCATTACTGACATATCTTCAGACAAAATGTCTGGTGTTGAAAAGCTTATTCAAATGCTGAAAACTACTTGTCACTTACTATGCAACTAAGTAAAATGGCAAATTAGACAGCTACATTGATGGTAATATATCAGTACTATACAGAGAGAATGAATACAATAAAACCAAATTGAAAAGGCCTCTTTTCTCTACCTGGGGCCAGGTTCACAACTGAACACAATTGCTTTGTCAAGAAAAAAAACTTTCATTAGGTAACACCAGGAAATTCCTGCTGTAAGACATTTTGTTTGAGATTTTATCTATGCTAAAGCTCTGACTTCAGAGCTTCTACATTAGGTTATTATTTTTCTATTAATAATCTAATAGATTATTATTATTATTCTACAGAGCTTCTACATGAATGATTATTGCTGTCAGAGATTTTATCTTTACAGCATAAGCTGTATCCTCCTCAGCAAATTTGGGAAATCCCATACGAAAATCTTCTTAGAAAGTCACTGGTATTTTTAAGGATGTTAAAAAACTCTTTTGTAAAGAAAATACATTTGTGGATTCTGTCTAAATAGCCTGCTCAAAAAGACTGAAAAAATTGATCAATATTGTATGCCATAAATCCTCACCTGTTTTTCCTTTTGTTTATTAGGTATGGGATTTTTCTAAAGAACAAAGTCTTAGTCCAGAAAAGAGTGAATTCCTTACGAGATTTTCTAGAAAAGTTCAAATTAATGCCTGTTTTGAAATCAGAATATTGAAAAGTGACAATTTTTTGGCTTCATAGTGGATAAAGACTATTACACCAAAATAAAAATACTGTCCAAAAATAATTGCACGATAAGTTTTTAAAGTCTAGCACTATAAGATAATCACACAGCTGATGCTAAATATTTCCTGTAGCTTTTCTTGTTTTCTTTTTTCCTTTTTTTTTGACTAGAAGTAAGATGAGTCCTAAGTAATGAAGGACCACAATAACTGCTTTGAATTTGTGTTTTTTCTGTAGTCGTGATTTTTCCTAGCACAGAGTAGGGCTCTGTCCTTCTCACTTCCTGACCACTGTATCCCACACCTCTGCTGGAATCAATGGATCTCACACTGACAAGTGATGGGGTTTCAAATATTTTTTATTTTCTTTCCCACGCGTTTTGTGACTGCTGTTGTGTTTACTCACATGCTTCCCAAACAGCAAGGGAGCTTTTTTGATAGACACTCTCTCCTCTCTCCCCAGCAGTGCCGGGGTGGATTACCCCATCTCCATCTCTTATATCCCTTTCCATGTCTTCCTCTGAGCTAATCAGGACTGTCAGAGAAGTAGTCCACGTCAACTTAAAAACTCAGTGAAAAAAGGGGTTGCTTCTCTTCACCTTTCTCTTTGGCATCTCTAGATACTTAGTACTGTCAAACTTTGATAAACATATATTTGCCACAAAAACTTTTTGAGAAAATTTCCCTCTAAAATTCATTTTATGAATCAAGACTATTTATTTTTCATTTAGAAAGTAGTGGTTTTTAGACACCCAAAAAGGGTTGCTTTCTGGTTTATTATATGCACACTACTATTGTCATAAGTAAAATGGATAGGTAATAAGTTATAAATATTAAATATAATTGTTAACAATATTAATTGTTAAACAGTTATAATTAAATATCAACCATAACACCATTTTACAGGTTGTAATATTGCTTCTAAATGCTATTCTTAATTTACAAGAAGGATTACCACATGGAAAATATTTGAAATATAATTAATATCTCAGGAGGCTGAAATTCCTTTGAAAGGGGAATTAAGCTATGATGTTCCACTATGCATCCTACCAGTATTGCTACTTCCACATCAGATGCCATGTAGACAATATTATAGTAACTTTCAAATTCTAATAAACTAATCTAATAAATTAATATTAATCTAATTCTAATAAACTAATCATGATAGTTTTATGGGGAGGGTTTCTGGTACTATTCTCCTAAAAATAATGACTGCTGTTTGGGAGTTTTATTTCATTTGGAAAAGATAAACTGTCCGTGTGAGTTAAGAGTAAATCTCAAGCTCCAGAATACTGAAAATATCCTGGACACCATCAGAAACCTAAAGGATCCAAAGGCTGGTGAACATTACACTAGATAAATACTTCTTTCTACTCTTCTAAAAAGGCATTTAACTACACCAACAAATTGTCAGTTTCCCAAGAGCAACAAAAATTTTGCCCAAGACCCAAAGTGAAACAAATTAGTCACAAACTAAGGAAGGAAAAGAAAGACAGCAAAAACTCTTCCAAGAATCAAAAAGGAACTATCTAAGAAGATTTTTATTTCTACTGCTGTACCTAAAAATATAAACCCATTCTTTGATATTAATAGTTCCTTTTCCATACCCCATAGGACTAAAAAACATACAGGAAAAAAAAAATATAGAATCCAATGTCAGGGACTGTGAAAATGAATGATTGCATAACATAGAAGATCCAGTTCAAGATCTTCTAAAGAACCTGAATATGCACAAGTCACTGGGATCTGATGAAATGAAACTGAAGGTCCTGAGGGAACCAAGATGTTAAATTAATAATCCACTGTCCATCATGTTAGAAAAGTAATGGCAGACTGATGAAACTCCCACTGACTGAAAAAGGGAAAACTTAACCCTCATTTTTAAAATGGTAGAAAAAAGGAAGACCCAGTGACCTACAGGCTGGTCAGTCTCACCTTGGTACTCAACAAGATCACAGAGCAAATCCTCCTGGGAACTATGCAAATATACATGGAAAAAAAGGAGCTAATTTGTGACAGCAAATATGGCTTCATTAAGGGCCTATCATTCCTGATCAATTTGGTGGTCTTCTAAAACAACTGTTAGGAGTGGTGTCATCTACCTGGACTTGTGTAAAACATTTGACATTGTACTACACAACATTCTTCTCTCCAAAATCGATGTTGGAGTGGATTTGACAGGTAGACTGCACAGTGGATAAGAACCTGGCTGTATGGTTGTAGTCAGAGTTGTGATCAATGTCATGATGTCCAGGTGGAGAGCAGTGACAAGGGCCATTGCTCACGGGCTGGTGTTGGGACTGGAACATTTTAACACCTTTTGTTGGTGACATGGACAGCAGTATCAAGTGCACCCTCAGCACCGATGACACTGAGCCGTGTAGTGTCGTTGACGTGCTGGAGTGAAGGGATGCCATCCAGAGGCTTGAGAGAGCCACCTGTAGGAACATCATGAAGTTCAACATGGCCAAGTACAAGGTCCTGCACGTGGGTCAGGGCAATCCCAAACACAAACACAGACTGGGTGATGAGTGGAATGACGAGCAGCTCTGAGAAGAAGGACTTGGGAGTGTTGGTGGATAAAAAGCTGCACATGATCCAACAAAGTGCATTTGCAGCATAGAAAGCCGACTGTATCCTGGGCTACATCAAAAGAAGCCGGTCCATCAGGTCGAAGGTGGGGATTGTCCCACTCTGCTCTGCCCTGGTGCGACCCCAGAGGGGCTGCTGCAGTAATTCAGTTATATTGGTAGGAATTAAATGTAAAAAAAAAAAAATTTGCTCATTACAGTACATCATTCATCCTCGGTAGTGACAGGAAGTAAGAAATCAAGAAATCCAAAACTGGTCAGGATGTATATGCCTAAGCAGGTGGAATTGAAATTGCACTTTCTTATTTTAGATCCCTTGAGTTTGTAACACTTTTACAATCAGCTTTTAACAGAATTTAAATGTAGAAATATGCTTTAGATGCCTTTGGATTAATATATTTACCTCTAGCAATATTAGTAATGAAACCTGCTAAAGATTGTAGCAAACTTCAATGTTGAAAATGGGTTATTAGGGAAATTAATTAAAGGGGTGTACACCAAGAATGAGGTTTTTTCTGCTTAATGCAAACTATCTCTACTTCTCTAAATGTTGTTAAAGTGCTATATTTCCCCTTTTGTGGGAATGGCCAATATCACACAATCTCTGCAAAGACCTCTCAGTTTGTAACCACATACTTACATCATAATTACACAAGTGCAGTTTATCTTCTCTTTATCCTGGCCTCTCTTTGTCTGCCATTCTTTGCCTCTTTCATAAATAAGAAAACATACATCTTAACTTGTTCCAAGTCTTAAAAGCCCTCCAACTGTGGGATTTGGCTTTAGCTCATACACTCTGATTCTCAGTTTTAAAGCAAAAGAGCTAGCCCTGCAGGAAGGAAATAAAATAAAAATAAAATAAATAGAAAAAAAGAAAGCTGATTGTTTTGTTTCTGTGAATTCTTGAGTGGAGAGGTGAGAGATGAAAATATCTAGTGTCTAAGTGCTATATAGAATTGTATATGCATAAAATTAGAATCTAAATACATGGATGATAAATGAGATCCCTAACATGATGAGTATTTAAAATACTTTCAGTGAGTCTGAAAGTAGAAAGTCTCTTTGTTATGTCTTCAACACAAATACAGACTTTTCAGATGGGATGAGGCAACATTCCAGAGTAGATTAGCACATTTGGTCTGCAGTGCTTCATGATCTTGACTTATGAACTCAGTGAACTCAAATTCTGTTAACACTGCCACAGAATCACAATGAAGGCAACATAACTCCACTACCAGAAGCTTAAATATTGTGGTTTTAAATAATGTTCATTTTAACCAAAAAATTCCCTACTGGAGTATTCCATGTGTTTTATTCATGGTGAACCAAATGAGCTGGAAGGATTGCCGCTGTGGTTAGGCAGTAAGAAATTATTTTATTTTAAAAACACTGTAATTAGCTTTCTGGGTGGGTGGAAGGGTGGGTGTGAGCAGCTCTAGATGAGTGCATGTCTATGTAGACACAACAATGTAGTAGCCAAAGCCAAGAAAATTAAATGTCACTTTTTTCTATCCTTAGGAGTTTTATTTAAATGTGGAGGCCAAAAAATATTCCTCAAACCAAAAAAAAAAAAAAAAAAAAAAAAAAACAAAAACCAAAAAAAACCCGAAAACAACAACTACATTAGAAAAAATTTCTATTATGTATAGCAGTTTCCTCAGGGTAGGTATTGCATGTACTTTTCTATTGTATAATGCCTGAAGGAAAATGTGGCAATGTAATGATAAAAATATATGAAAGATTTAAATGCTTTGATAATATTTAGCTGATGCATTAGTGGCATGATTTTAGAATCAAAGAAAGAGCCTCTCTTCTGCCACAGAAATGTCCCTGATGTGGGAGGCTGAGGGCTATCCTGTCTTCCTCAACACTTCCAATCCACCAACTTGTATCAGTACATAATTCATAAAATATGCAAAGGTTTTAAACTTTCACAACTTTATAACCTGTTATAGGATCAGTCTAGACTTTTTTAAGATATACTTAAGTCCTATTGTAAATATAATAGTAATAAAAATAATGACAGTAGTAATAACAACAACCAACGTGAGGCAAAACTATCAGAAATATAAATAACTATAAAACAATTATTAACTTTAATGTTACATTGACAACTGATATGTTTTAGTGTACTCATATCTTACAAATACTTCAAAGAGTTCTCACAAATCAGGAATTCAAAACTGATTTCATTTTAAGATGTTTTGAATTTGTAGCTAGTAATTGTAAGATTAAAAAAACAAAACAATACCCTTTGACATAACACTTATGGTCATGGGACTTCTAAAGGGAAAAAATAAGGTCTTCTGAAGCTAAGCTAAGTATAGCTAGGAGAAACTAAAAAAAACAGGCTACTGTTCCCTGTACCCTGAGGCTCTTTAGAAAACCCTAGCTTAAGACACCTCTGAGGGGATTTAACATCATAACATCTTAAAGATACCAAGACGGTGTGTATGAAATACCCTGGCACTTTCTGCTGAGTTCTGACATATTTAGAAGTTTATTTTTTTGTTGGATATGTATTCATGACTCAGCTATCTGTATTGGGAACTTAACTGGAAACATAATGTGATAAAATCTCTCTTGTGAGAGATCTTGCACCTCTATGTTCTTCTAAAATGTAATATCTCTAAACAGACTGAAACCAAACCCAGTGACAACCAGCCAACTAAAATCCCCTGAAACACAGAGATACATTTCAGCTTGAATGATTAATTTATTATAAGGGACAAATGCACATGGAAATAAGTACAAAGATAATGTCTCTATTAGGGAAGACAGTGCATAGTTCTTTGGAACATGCTGAATGAAGTCTGGCTCACAAATCCCTTAGAGTCAGTAAAATAAAAATGTGTACATAGAAAGGAAAATGTAGCCCTGCCACCTCACAGACAGTTTCATAGCTATATGAATCTCAGGAAAGTTATATTAAAGTCCAGACATGTTTAATTTAGTTGGTGGATTTTTCTTCATTGACTTCACTGGTGCCAGGGTCTTATTAGAATTGTCTTCAAAATATTTTCTAATGCTTACAAAGCTAGTTAAAAACATATGTCTTTTTCAGTTCAAAATAGAAAACTGATTTGACTTCTTGGAAATGTTTGAGTGATCCAGCCCTGTTATATTGCCTGATTGTGTCATTTGTTTCTGGTACAAGTGTCAAGCCAGTCTAATGATCACTCACAGATGACAGCTGCAATGGACAGAAATCCAGAAACATTGCTTGTTATATTGAAGCTGTGAAATAAAAGCCGACCAGCAAACATTAAGAGCTTTTAAAGACAGTTTGTTGTTTAAGGACTATTGCAACATAAGCTCTAAAGTTCTTGAAGGATAAATAGGTACTTCAGGGAACATATCATATCTTGATTTAGAAAAATATTCTTTACTACCTCCTCATCCCACAAGGTAAAGTACTCAAACATTTATGTTACTTCTGACAATTCTGTATAAATAATAAGCAGCACCTCACTGAAGTAAAATTTTTCAAATAGCTGTAACTAATTCAGTAGATGACATTGATAAAAAAAAATATTCTGACTAAAGTAATTGCAGTCTATCTTTATTTCTTGAGAAACAATTACAAAATGCAAAGCAAAAATTTTTATTTCTGCTATTTTTGAAAGAGTTTGCTGGATAATATTTCAGTCCATGCTAGGCATTTTTAATCTATTATTCATCAGAATCACAATATCTGTTACAGCTATTTTGCTATAAATTTTTTTTCTCTGATCTCACTAGAATAAGCACTGTTATTTTCATAAGAAGTCACTTGAGCTTAAAAATGCCTCTGTGGACAAAGCCTTTTTGGTCCTTAAACCTTGACAACCTTGATCTTTACTGCACGTGTGATCTGGATAACTATGTTTTTTAGACAACGGTTGGTAATGAAAATGTGAATTTTTGAATGCACATGTGAATTTCACTTCAGGTGGTGTGGGAGATTTGATAGAAATTTGGACCGTAATGTATCCTTGTGTCTATGATTAATGAACTGTTAATTATGAAGATACAAGACTGATAATAAAAAATACCACTGGGGGAAAAAATTAATCTTTAAATATTTCATCCACTCCTCCTCCCATCTATTGGATGGCAACAGATGCAGAATGGATTTTTCCCAGCTAGTTCAGTCTTTGTGATTTAGTACATACCTGTTTGGCCATCACTTCACAGATAATGCATTCTTTACCAAGGATTTTCAGCTCTTAACTGAGTAGGCTAACACATACAATAAAGAGTGAAGAAGTTCGTTGTTTGACTGATAAGTTAGAATTCCAGACCAAGTAGTAATTGACTTCATCATGTTTTCTGGTGTCTGTGCTCTTCACAAAAATCTATGATATGCTTTGTTGAATTTTTTTCAGTGACCTACCTTACATGGATTACCCCTGTTAGATACACAAAGAGGAAGTGCTGGATCCCTACAGAAAATGTTTCTTCATAACAAATGTGAATAGTGGTTTCTTCTTTTACCTTTTTACAGTGGACTTCAGCCTGCAAGTTTAGCACCTTTTCATCAGACAAGTTAATTTAAAAAGAAAAAAAAATGAAACAACATGAGATGTAAATAAATCATTTTAATGAAAATAGCCCATAGTCAAACTTTCCACTGTGTAATCCCATAACAGGTCAATAATACTTTAATTGGATTGCTTCATTACCTTTTATATTAAGGACAGTAACTTTTGCTAAATAAATGGAAAATTAACTGTTACATAAGTTTTTTTCTTCAAATCTCTTACTTTATTACTTTGAAAGACAGTATGTGAGTTTGAAATACAATAACAAGGGCAGGAACTATAAATGTATTTTACAACATTATAGCAAAAAATTGTTAGGCCCCTTTACACCATAGGTTGTTTACAGATGTTGTTGCTTCACATTTGTAAAAAAAGCAGGTGGGAGGTACATAGTCTTAGTAGAAAAACAAAGGATCATTCCTAATATTATGGGAGATGCGGTCAAGAATATAACAGGGAACCAAGGAAAGTCACATTAAACAGCAGTTGTTTTGTGCTATTGTTTGAAGTGCCTACAGAGATTGCTAAAGTGTAGATCACGCTTGCTATCTTTGATACATGGATTTTCCGAGCAGCTGCCCGAGCTCAGTGGCCTCGTATGTCTGGCCCAGGTCCTGCCCAGCTGAGCAGCACCTCCAACGGTGACTGCATGACCCATGCACGTGGTAACAGTTTGCTGCAGAGAAAAGTAAAGGAGTCACCAGAGCAGCAGAAAACCTGGATTTTATTCTTAAATTTAACACTCATGAGGAGGGAGAGGAAGGAAGGAATTCTTTAGCTTGGTTTCCACTTCTATTGTTTATGAAGTGTATAAACTCTTAAAACAAGAACCTCCTTTGACTGAAGGAGCACAGACTATCATTTACTGAGCACTTTCAAAACTCTTTTGTAACAATCAACAAAAATCTACCATATATTGAAAATCCCATGCAATATATATGTAAAATACATGCAATTAGAAAATCTGAATTTCTGAATTGTTTAGTTATGTCTCCATGTCTGTGCAACTATATGTTAAGGTACCACAAAATAATCATAATCATAAATGTTTTTAACCTTTTTTTCTATTTTTATTTCATTTTTATTGGCTGTAGGTATAGTTTTTGGAAATGCCATGTTTATAATCAGAGAGAACGATAGTAAGGAAAATACATTTTGGCTGAGTAGTGTGTGCCTATCTATCAATCTATCTATCAATAATATTTGTATTAAAAATAAATTTAAGAGAAATGCAAATAAATAGAAATGTAAATAGAAATGCAAAATAAATGTAATAGAAATATGTATCAAACACAGCAATCACATACAGTAGGTCTGGAGGTTCAATACATCAGCAGACTGTGCCTCCAGGTCCATGTAGACATGAGCAAGTTGCCTTCATCTCCTATTGCATAACTTTTCTCAAGGGAAGCCAGATAGAACCAGAGCATGCACAAGTGCAGGCCGAATGAAGTGATTTATTCAGGTTAACAATATAGAAATAAAATTAAATCAGAGGTCAGACCAATAAAAGGACCAGCTTTCATAAGAAGTCAGATCTACCTATGCTTTTCTACTAATCAAATTGATAGCTTTTCAATATTGTATCTTGAAAAATGTGGCACTGACTGACATGACTTTTCACCTTTAAATCTGAGGTGAAAATAAGAAGGTCTGTCTTTCATTAATTTTGCAAATATATTTTGGAACTTTTTCTGTTTTGGCTGGCTGAACTTTCCTAAATTCCAGGAGGAAAGCTCCCTTTCCTGTCTTCTGCCATAAATAACATCTTTTTTCTTAATGTCTTTCACTATTCAGAACAGTTTCTAAGCCTGTTCACAAAGCTGTCAGGGCAAATGAATCGCTCTCCCCTGATGTTTGTTATTAACAGATTGTGTACTGATAGGATAATAACCTCTTTCTTCATACATGAAAAGCATTCTTGTGAGCTGGATTACAACTTGAGATATAAAAGACGTGCTCTGTGGATAACTTCCAGGCTACTTTGCACCACATTGCTCTCCCATAATTTTCTGTTTGTTATCTTGAACGAGTGACAGGAACCACCGATCAGAAACTGAAATTTATGTGAAATGAGTACCACATGTATGATGTTTACTTCAGTCTGGCCAAAGCAGGGACAGATCATTATAACCCACAGAACTATGAGTTTTAGGCTGTGTGCAATTTAATATCAAGTGCCATAACTTTCATATACAATAAAAAAAAAAAAAGAGACTGGTTTGAAAAATAAACCTCTTGTCATATCATGTGTTAGTTTCCAGCAAGGTTTTGGGGTGGTTTTGTCAAACAAGTACTTATTTGTTTGTTTTAATATGTTAAAATGATCATTTGTCTTCTTTGGTGGATAACTGTACATGTTTTTAGTGTATGTAAGCTATTGGTACTTGATTGAAGATTTGAAGGAGAGTGGCAAAGGTTTTGCTAATAAAAAAATAAACTCCCTAAGACTATTAGAAAGGGGAAGTGAAGATGTGAATGACAAATAACTTCAGCTAAAAATAAGGTATTTCAATATCACGAGACCTTTCATTACAAGCTGGAAAGGACCAGAGTTCAGAGTTCATTTGTGCTTCTGCCATACCACTGAAATATTAAGTACAAGACAGAGTGTATCTCTTCATTCCTGTAAATTGTTAGCATTTTGTGGAGATTTATGAAACCTTGCTTTGAGTACCTAAAGGGGATATTTAAATTAGGAACTTACTAGGCTTAAGTTCCCTTTGCAATCAGTCTAATATGATAGACAATTAACCTCGAACTTGAATTACCAATTTAGAGTGTCCATTCTCTAAAATAATATAGTCTTACAACATTTGCACTCAGTTAAAGTGACCGAAACAATGTGTTGATCCCATTCTGAGTTACATAGGTGTTGCTGCTCCCTAAGTCAGTTAAAGAACCAAAATCAAAATTTCAGGCAACATCTAGTAAAAAAAAAAAAGATATGAAGGCTGGTCATACTTTTCCTAAACTTTTCTTAAGGGGACTACTGGTGGCTAGCTGAAAATGTTGCAATTATATGAGATTTATGGATTTTTTTATTCTATGGATTAAAACCATAATTAATTTTTGCGTTTATTCTTTGAATGTTCCAACTCTGGAATACTTCAGTTAAAGTAGAAATATTTATAAATATGCTGTCCCAGCCCATATTGAGAATTGTAATAAAATTATTTGAGTTTCCATTGCATTCTGTGTGAGCTTTGAATAAAATATTTCCTGTGATGTATTTTGCTCTTTTCAATATAATTCCAAATGCAGTAAAAGCGAAGACATTTTTCCATCACGTATATTTTTTTAAGGCAAACTCTAATTAATCCTAAGAGGAGTTTCTTTATATGTTTTCAGGATAAGTCCTGAATCTGTTAGAAATTCAGCTGCACAGTATCACAAATTTGGTATCTTTTTAGTCTCCTGATGTCATGTCTATGTCAATTATGGGATGTGAATGTAAACCTGAGGGATTTTTGCTCTGTGCTCTATTACTTATTAAAACCATCACCCGTATGACACATGGTCCTATTTATTCTTGCTGCTCTTCTCTGAAACTCAGCTTTGGCTGACAAAACATTTGAATTCCAAGTTCAACAATTTAAGAAAACAATAAAGATTAACTTTTGTTATGTTGTTATATGTTGTTTTGCAGCTGTAAATTTGGAATGTTGAATGTACATTCTGACGGCTTCCAGCTCAGTGGCTTTCTTATATTAACCTTGATGTAAATTGAATACATGATTAACTGTCTTCTTGAATGCAGCAATACAGAAAGTTTGACTTAACGATTTATACAGATGATATTCTTCACTGATACATCAAAATAGAAGTCCATTGACATCAATGATAATTTTCAGACCCAGAACTTTTCTCATATGTTTATTTTTAAATTCTATGTTCTCATTTCAGGTATATGTATGCACACAGATACACCATATATATATAATGCACACATATTTTTGAATATATTTTGAATCTGCATATATATTCATATAAAATACAGTAATTTCACTGAAAACTTAAAAAATAGCACATAATTCCAGATATATTTCTCTTTCGTTTACCTCTCAGAGTACAGCATGATTTTATATGAGCCACAAACAGAGAAGTCTTCATCTGTTTGCTTTGACCTGTCGAACGATAATATTTAGTATAATTGGTTATAGTCTTCTCTCAGTGACCTTAATATTTTTGTGAGCAGTTTCAAAACTGCATGTGAATGAAAAAGATCCAATATTCAAATAAACAAACAAACAACTACAAAAACCTTTCTATTTCACTGCATTTCGAAGATGTTCTTCCTTGAGTACAAAAAATTTTCAAGACCAAGAACATGCTTCAAAGTTCTAATCTAGCTCTTTTCATGTTTGCTCCCAGCAGGCTAGAGGCTAATGTATAAATTATTCTACTTTCTACTGAGGTTTCAAGAATTATGATCAAATAATTCATCCAAAACTGTCTGCACACATGTCTCTATTTATTTTTTTAATGGAGGATAATCAGTTTTGAAAACTGTTCTACAGTCTAATTGTAGGCAACCATCACCATTTTTGTAATTAATTTTTCCACAACTTTTTAAAAGCTTTATTCTGAGAAAGAGTTTAATGGGTAGCCAGCTTCAGTTTTTCTGCATACAGCATCAATATCTACCTTATTGAAGGTTTCATAAATATGATCAAAGTATAAGATATGCATTTTGTTGTTTGATAATTAACATAGTAAAATCATTCTTGAGGAATGGATTGATGGATGAATGGATCTGAAAGGAGAATTCGGGTTTTGCTTTTCAAATCATCAGGATAAATGAAATTATTAAAAAAAAGTTGACAATCTATGTTAGAGCAAGAAAAGTAAAGAACTAGAAAGAAGAATCCTTGTTGCCTTTATTAAAGATTGACTCTCTCTCACTCTGCATACTCAGACGTACAGCAGGGAGATGATGAAATGAATACCCGTCAACAGAGGTTTCCTGCTTTACCTCAATTGTGAAACTCATAAAAACAGTCTGATGAGGAATTAGATGGAAGTCTTAGCATTAGAAAAAGGAATCTTTATAGGGATGTGAAGAGTGTTAATACTATGTGAGTCATCCACTACATCTGTGACTTAACCAAGGTCATCTTAAATTAAGGAAATTATCACTATAACAACAACATTCTCATAGATATATAGTCTTTAAGAGACTGAATCAATTTTGGCAGTACACATGACATGGGGAAACTTTATGCAGACTGATAAACTATGTCTTGTTAAGCATATTCCAGACCTCCAGAGCCTGCTGAACTTCCCTAAATAGTGACTGCCTATTATAGAGGGACAACGTTTGCACTGTAGAGGAGAAGGAGCTGCTTTGTCACACCAGCAAATGCAACAACTAATAAATCAGACAATTCTGACAAGTCTTCCAGCACAGGGTGTGGACAGAGTTGAAAAATGCAAGGGGATAGGACAGCTCTACATAGAGTTTACTCTGGGTTATTTGCCCTGAAGGTCTCACTACACAAAACCCACTGCTGCAAGCAAAAATTCAAATTTGCGTTAAGTCTGAACTGTGCACATAATGACTCGTAAGGGCAGGACAATTTGCATGTAGAAGCCAAACAGTTGGTGTCACACCCTATTTTCCTGCTCTCACCACTCCTGTAGGCAAAGATGATGTGGTAATGTGAAGTCTGCATACAATTCTTGGTTGCTCCACAGGCAAGGTTTATTTCATTTAAAATCTTTCTCCGAAGTGTCATGATCATTTATGTGTAGCCAGGGGACAAGCGTATATATAATTACATAGCTAAATCCATCCACCACAGTGATAGCTGCATATCAAATTCCAAGTGAGGGCTGATCTGAGCACTTACTCTTAAAAATCAAGATTACTTTGAAAGGATTTGGGACAGTAAATCAACCATCTTAAAAGTTTTAGATTTACAAGAAAGGCATTTTAGCCAACCAAGTCTGTCCTTCCATGAGGACAGACTCCATAGGCATCACAATTTAACTTTCTGCCTCTGCTAAATGAACTTTTTTTTAATATATTATGAATATAAGCAGACGATTAAAGGTTTTATTATTTACCAACATAAAAGAGCCAAATGCAAGTAAGACTAGTTGAAGTCCTATTACTCAAAGGGTTAGTCATTTGAGGGGACACAAACTATACAATACTTTTGAGTGTTTTCCTCATTTCTAACTCTTTTGTGATCATTAAAGATAATTGACTTTGTCATAAGTGACTAAAATAATGCAGTTATCATTCTTCATATTTATAAATTATGATTTTTAAATAGATATGCATATATTATTTCAAACCTGTCTCTCTTCAGATGTGGAAAAGCTGCTTCCTTCTTACAGAGAGCTTGTTTAAAATCAGTCTGGTTTACATGGATTTTATTTTAACTTTACAAAGAAAAAATTAATCTCAAACTTGACTGAAGAAAATGCAGTAAAAATGTCAACCTAAACAATGATTAATTTTCATCTTGTAAGTGTGAAGAAAAAAAGAAGAAATAATGAGTCCAAATTAGAATGTAATTTCTATCACTGAAAACATGTAAGTCTCCATTTACTGTCAATGGAGTTCTACTATGTGCAGAAATTAGGAGTCCAGCCCAGTGCATCTCCATGTGAACACTCTTATGGGTTGGGAGAATTGTCCCCTAAATATTCTTCATTTTTTGCAACTCATTTTCAGTGAAGGTTTCATATTTTGAGTTTCTGTAACCCTTGGCCACAGGCTGCTAACCTCTCCCTCAAGCTAGCCCATTCTTTCCCTTGTCCCACCCCATGCCTTCACATTTTTCTGGCAGAGATCCCAGGTACAGGGAAATACTCTGCCAAACCCAAGTTCAGAGCGAGGACACATCTCAGTTTCTAAAGAAGAAGAACATTTCTACGGAGGAGAGTATTACATATGAGGATCTTAATCTTTACAAAAGCAAAGATGCTTGCTTATGATTAGTTACAGTAATAAGTCTTTCCAATTAAAACCACCTGCTTTTGAGGATCCATGTAAATAATTTCTAAATCCTTACACTACTTCAGGTTTTTATGGGAAAAAACAAAATGGGAGAAAATCATGTTCCTGTTGTCATTCTTGTTTCTATACTAAAGAAATCGTACAATAATGTCTAATGAAATAAAACACTATGATTTTAGGAATAAATGCTTTAGTACTCTAAAATCTGCATAAGCAACACCCACATCAGTATTAAATGCCCACACTTTGATTTAGCCAACTAGATTTGTCAGTCTTATGTCCCTTAGATATTATAGTAGTAATGTCTAGTGTGACACATTTTCTTCAGCCATACTTTCCCTCAGATTTCTTTATAAAGCTCAGTTCCCTTTGTTTAAACAAATGCTAAATTATACACATGGTGTAATGAAGTTTTATTTCAATTAATATCACTATTATTTAGGTAGAAAAACTCTTCCTTCATGCCTTAAACCAATTAATAAGAAATAGTGCAATGCGAAAATTATGTTTTATGTTCTTGTCAGTAATGACAGCTTATGCAAATAATATATTTGTGACTAGTTGCAGGCTGCACTTAAATTTGTGTGGGCCTCCTTAATCCTCTTCTGCCTAAAATGTCCCACTGCTGAGAGGCTAAAGATAGAGCTTTGCTGAGCTGAAAAATATGATGTGCTGGAGCAGGTGGAAACAAGGATTAGATGGCTTTCAGCAGCCCTGGGAAAGGCCCAGATCTGAGGCATGTCCAGGGAATAGCTGCAAAAGAAGGCTTTATTTCCCTTCTCTTCAGAGAATCCATGGAAAACCCCTCCTGCTGTTGGTGCTGAACTTAACAGGGTCTCTATGGAATTTTTGAAGGATGAATTGGCATGTTATGGCATCCACTTGCTTGGTTTCCTCTGCTTCTTTTCAGCTTTTCTCTATTGACGGTCTAAATATCAGTTCTAGTACAAGAAAACCATCTCCTGAGAGGCTCAGAAAGAACTGATATTAGAGAGTCTAAAGATACCAGTGATAATCCCGAGCATTGCATACAGACTGGCCTTACCCTAAACTCCAGAATCCTCTTCCCCTTGTGCTCTAGCTGCTGTTGTGGTTTGGAATACACATGACCTTTCTACCTTGTGGACAATAATGTAATGTGAATAAATCAGACCTAATAGACACTTCTGAAAAAAGTGCTCTGCCTCGCACTAGCCTGAGCTGGATTCTTTCTCTGCCCATTTAAGTCATTGCAAACTTGTTACAGTCCAGTTATTTCAACTTTAATATTGAGCAAACTCTCTGCCTGATATTTAGACCTGGTATTTATCCTATGTTGAAGGATAAGCAGCTACATGATGCAGATGTTCATTTGGGCTTTTTAAATGCATTACATTATTTGGGACCGTTGCCATGAACTGCTGTTTCGACTGGATACAGGATCAGAGAGAGAGAGAAAGAAACTGCCACACCTAGTGCTTCTGAATGAATAGTTAGATGTCTGCATCCTTTTGAAGAGATAAGCATTTGATTCTCCCTGTGTCATTTCCTTGTTGAGTCATCCCCCTGTTGCTGAGACAGCTTCTTTCACCTTTGAGCTGCCTAGCCCACATTTTTTCTTGATAGATGTGGTGTGCAAAGTGCAAAAGAAAAAGGAAGTATGCCACGCCAATATCTTTGTATGCACAGGTTAAGAAGGTACACGCTGATCAATGCACTATTCATCTGCTATAGACTGGTGACAGCCATTTGAGGGTTGGATGAGGGCATACTTATCTATCTTCAAATCATTCTTCATTACTGCTCCTAGGTCAGCAGTCATGAAAGAAAAGGTAGTCTGGAGTTCTGAACCAAGAGTCAAGACTCTAAGCCCTGACTGCTGTGGTAGTCAAACTTCCCAAGGAATAGTGATACCCTGAGAAATCCAGATGGTTTCTTTAGAGGAATGCAAGGATGCTGTTTCAGTGTTGAGAGGGATCTGCTTTCTCTTTTCTCTTTCAAGAATAACTTTAGATTGGACTTCTTACCTTAAAAAAATAAGAGTGTTTCCCCTATAGTTTTTTCCCGAGTAAATAAAGGTTCAAATGTTCCACTTTTGATAAATTTTCAGCTACGAGGATGGACACAGAGGGGATTAAAAAGCAGAAAAAAACTGCTTACCTCATAGAGCTCTACAGGGTAGATACTAGAGCTGCCATCAGAAAATACCATTTCCTCTATTTCCTTCAGCATGCTGGAAATGGAATCAGTCATTTTCAAAATATATTCTGCATCCAAAATCATAATCTGTAGGCATTATATTGAATGTTTGAATTCCAGTGAAGCATTCTAGTTCTGAAAGCCTGTTGTCAAACCATGACAGCAAATGCCCATTTTCTTTCAGAGTGGTTAGGGCTCCCAGCTGCTGTGGCTTTGTGCACTCTCATAACGTAAATTGCCATCCAGAGGAAACCTCAAGTTTGATGGGACTAGGAGTTCAAAGTAGAGGATGACCACAGGGTTTCAGGTCTCCATTTTGTCAAAAAGCCTGGAAATCATGGGAATAGCAATTTAAACAAGAGTTAACAACATCCTTTGTGGTTTTACACAGCTCTGATGTTTAAGAGCCTTAAATATTCCTTAATTTTTTTTTCTTTGCCTTCCCCATCCACGTTACTTGCTCCTAAATAGGTATGCAAGAAGACTTAAAATTCTTATTTTAGGAGTACAGATTCTAAGCAGAATCCCCATCTTTTTTTTTTTTGGTTGTGGCAAAAGAGACTTCCAAACCAGAAATACATCATTAGTGGTAGAAAAGTAAACATGCATTCCAGAAACCTTTTGACTTTACTGACATCTAACTGCTTCAAAGCTGACCTTGAATTAGCTCCAGGTGACTATTGATCACCCTCTGTCTTGATACAGGAACCACAGATATACTAGGTAAGGACTACTGAGGAGGAAACTGGAGTGCAGGGCAGCATACACATCTTGTCTGAACAGAGAGATGACAATCATAGGGCAAGATATGAAGTTCCAGCTTTCAGGTGGTGCCTCCTAGACTCTCCCTTACCTTTTTTTCCATTCACAAAAGACAAAAATGAGGAAGAGTATTTTATAACATGACCATTGTTAAGGGAGTCATAGGAAAAGAAAAAACCCTTTTCCCTTCTAGATGTCTAAAAGAGCAGATATTTGGTTTACAGAGCAGAATTTCTGGCAGTTTTTGTTTACTTTTTGAGTATGTATCATTTAACCACAGTGAGAGGGCAGTGACTCACATACAGTGGGATTTTTCCAGCCAGACTTCAAGAGAAATACTGGAAGTTCTGTCAGACCTGCAATATAAACATATTAAAACTTTCCTGAACATCCATGAATAAAGTAATTGAACTTTGATTAATTCTTTATTAGTATCTGATCTTTATTATCAGCATCCGTGACCAACATAATCTTCATACTTTCCAGGTTAAAATTATTATAAGTAGATATATCCTTTTGTTTCTGGTATAATGAATTTGCAAGTCTAACTTTTAAAAATTAATTCCTGTGATTCTATTTCAGGCTGTGAATTATGGACAATTTGTAATCAGTTGCAAAAGATTAAACCCTAGGCACAGCTAATGGGGATGTTTTAATAGTGCAGATGGCAAAACAGCCTGTGAAAGCAGGTCTGGTGGGCATTCTGCAAAAGCTAATTCAGTCAAAATTTATCCAAGATGACATAATGTACAGTTGCTACAGTGGGAAAGTCTATTAAAATTTCACACGTTTAAATCTCTCCCTTCTCTTTTAATTAGAATTTTCCAAGATAAAATAGAAGATGTGTACCTCCCTGAACCCAACAGGAAAGGTCAAGGATAAACAGCATGATGCATCAAGCTCCTTTGTGCCCAACATGTTCAGGTTAGGAAGAATGTGTTAAAATGATTGTGTGGAAAAGACGTGTCTGGGAATGAATTTTCATTGTGAAGCAACAGTGGCACTGAGATGTTCTGCCTGCACATGCACACCCACCCACTCCGCCTGTTACATTATTCAGTGTGTGTGCTGCTTTCCTAAGCACTGCAAGGGAAGTGAATTCCTCTTTTTCTCAGGACTAAGTATTCATTTTCCAAAAGACTTCAAAGTTTTTACCTCATTTACCACTGAATTTTCCAGGAAATGCAAATTATATTCTTGAAAGAGCACATGGAGAAGATGACTCTGGATTCTCATTCTGATGCCCAGTGATGTTTATGGATATTATGATGGTACAGAAAAATAAAGAATCAATCTCATTTTATTCTAGTATAAAGTCAAGGTAATTTTTTTCCTTCTTTTCTTTTTTTTTCCTTCTGGCCCTGTGACTGCTCTATTCCCTGCCATGCAATGAGCTACCTTGACAAGGGAATTGGGAAGTGTGTTCAGAAAATTCTTTTGAAAACCAGTCTGGAAGAAAATGCAGTGACTGAAGTGGAAAACATGGGTTTCAGCTTTTTAATTTTGAGAAGGGAACCCAAGTTTAGTACTTCCCATATAACTTCTGCTGTCATAAGTGTATTATCAAAAGGATCTTGGCCTACTTATGGACAGCAATTTTTGAATGAACTTTCTGTATGTTTAAATGGTTGCTGGATTAGGCTGTGTAGGGATGCCACCCTTCTGAACAAAATATCTATGCATCTCAAGACTCCTGAACAATAAAAACTAGACTTGTAAACCATTATTAGAACTGAGCACTTAAATTGTGTATGAAGTGCTGCCTGCCTCCTATATTTGTCAGAGAAAAGTAGTGTTTGACATCTAAGCATTTAAGATTATCCACTGTAACTACTGAATTCCAAGGCCCAAAGATTCTTAGATTGGTGGTAAGAAACCACAAGATACTTCACATAGGACTCATTCCTCTATTTCTGTCTGTAAAAGAAGTAACACTTTTTAGGAGCTCTATATAAGCAAAATTATGGGAGTCAATAATCAACCCTAAAGGCTAGAGCAGGGGTCAGAACATACCATAAAAGTTTTTTGATGAATGAGACAAGACCTTTTTGCTTTTTTTTTAATATTTGGGTAGAAGGTACCTAGCACACCATAACACATAAAGAAATAAAGGCAAAATATTTTCTAATTTCATGTTCAATATAAAATCTTTCTGGGATGGCTTCAAAATAGTACAAATAAAATCCAAAAGGTCAAATGTTTTATGCTGCTCCTTTGATTAAAACTTAATTGCACTGTGCGGCTGAAACAGAGTGCACATGTGCCTACAAACCTAGCTTCTCCTATCCAAATACAAGCACTGTAAAATTTCCATTTAAAGTAATCCACTTGATAGGCATTACTCAATCAAAGGGTACCAGCTGTGGTATTTAAAAAGAGCAGCTCCACATTCAAGTAAGATGACAGACTTATTTTCCGTCTTTTTGAAGACTATGTTCCATTTATTGTAAATGTTTTACAGTTACTAAGCTGTTAAATTGCCAATACAGAAGCTACCTTTAGCTAAAGTTCTCCATGCTAAAAATTAAAAGGAACTGTTCATAAATTAATCAGGTTAAACTTGATCGAGTTCAGTATTATTGTAACTTCAACAGCAAGAATGTATTTAAAGCTACAAAACATTATTATTCTTACATGAAGACACAGGGAGATGTGAGTTCAAAAACATATTATTTCAGAAAAATATTATGGCCCTGTCAGTGAAGTTTCACAGCATATTTCATCACAGTAATTCAACCACTGGAAGTTTGCTTTGAATTGCAGTAAAAAAAAAAATATTAGTCTTTACCTATGACTGTTTGTTTATTACTAACAAGAGTTTTACTTGACCAGATACAAAATTAATCAGCTAACTCCAACCTTTCCCACACATCTTTTATAAAACTGAGCCCAAAGAGTGCATAATATGTATTTCAGTTGATAACTACACTGTTAATTGAGAATGTAATTTCCATTTCTTTCTTCAGCCAATTGCTCCTGTTGGGTTCTATCCTTTAATTTTGTGCCTGTAGGAAAATCAGAGATCATCCTGCTGGCTAGCTTTCATTGTTTTGCATGAACTAGTAGAATCTCAGTCAAAGCTGTAGAATGTGTAACACAGAAAGGATAACAAAGAGTGGGGAATATCCTGTCTTTATGGGCATGTTCTACCCATCAACCTGTCAGTCTGAATCATTTCTACAGCTGTGTGAATAACTCACAGTGAATCATTCTGCAATGATCTAATTTCTCCTGCTCATGAGAGACTTCTTACCATTACTAATATTTTTATTAGGTATCTATTTTAAATTATCCAATTAAATATTATTCTTTAAGTTTTATAGCTTGGTCATGAAAACCTCTTGTCTTGTAGAAAATGCAGATTAGCCATCAGTCAGTACCCTTGCTCACCCTGAATAGTGGCTTTCTGTGGGAGCCTAAGTGTAGTGAACAAAAGAACTATTCAAACACGTCAAAATCTGTCCCATGTTATATTTGCTATTTAAACTGTTAGATGTGATTGGAAAATTAATTTGCACTAAATTGCTACCAATCTCTGATCAGCTGTCTGTAATAACACCACCAGAAGTGAGTGCTCATTTTGCATAAATGTTAAATACAGGCTTCACAAACAGTCCAGCCAGCTAAACCTATTGACACAAACTGCTCCACAGAACGAGCACTTAGAGAATATAAAGGGGGCATAAGCTTGATTCATGTGAACCGATTTTAAAATAAGAAAGAATATCTGAAGAGATACTGTTCTACCTCTATTTCTCATTGTGGAATTGTTACCACTGTAAGGTGGTAACACTCATTTACTGCTTTGTTTTAAAAATAATTTTGTTTTAAAAATAATTTTTTTAAATTAAAATAAATAAATTAAAACCCTAACGTCTCTACTAATGTAGTACATCATTCTTATATTTAAGAAAAATTAAGTGTAAAATATTTTGAAGTGATTTATGTTGTTCAAGATCATATAAAGTCAGTGAAAGTCTAGGAAAGAAAATCCTTGAAAAAAACACAAGAGAATTTTCTCACACATGTGAAGCTTGGACATATTTTCTCAATATGCTCCAGAAGTATCAAAACCTCATCCAAGTTTTATATGCCAGAGAAGGATTCGGATGAAATCTGGCAAAAAATTGCTCTGCATTTTTCAAGTTCAGTCAAGCTTGATGTTCCAGTTTTGATGAGGGAACTTTTTTTTCATGATGATAATGTTAAAACTGTTCTGATAATGTTTATTTTTTTAAAAAATCAATATATTCTGTACAGACCCACCTAACTAATATTACTTGTAAGCAAACCATTTACCTTAAGAAATTAGTACCATTTTGGACTGTTCTCTTTGTTCTGTTGTTGGCACTTCAACTGTCATGGAAGGCGGCTAGCAAAAGCTGATCTAGATAGTGAAATAGGTGGAAAGCTTCATATCAAAGCACAAACATAAATAAAAATGAAATTTCTCAGGTCAGATCCAGATTTCTTGCATTGGCCAGTCTGAACAAATATTTTGTAGAATTAAATTCTTCTTCCTTATAAATGCATTCATTTTTATGGATTAAAATCCCTCAAGGGTTCACTGGTTTCAGAACAGGTTTTCTAACAAAGTGGCTGTATCAAAATCACACATTAAAGCATTTTAAATATGTCACAGTATTGCTGAAAACACAAACACATACACACTTGCCAAGTTCCAAAACCAGAATGCTCCAGATACAGGTTAATTGGAATTTTGCTTTTTGGAACAGGATTCAGTGTAGCAAAGTCTCCTAGAAAATAGCATCCAGTTATGAAGCATTTGTCATTCAAAGACTGGCTTATCTCACAGGCTGCAATGCATCAAGAGGAAAGGTGGAAACTGGGTGGATACTCAGTGATGTGGTAGGTCCAGTTTCCACCAAACTGAGAAAGCTTTATCTTCTACCATTTATTTCAATAACGCAACTTATCTGCTTTTAGTGCTATATTTATGCAAAACATAAAATATTGTCCTGATATTAGAATCTGTAGGGCTTTTGTTTTGCTTGTTTTTCTGGTTCTTTTCTAAGAGTTTTACCACAACAGTCTGGACTATAGTTGTGAGTTGTTAATATATCTAGATTTGGTGCAGATACCGGTATAGAAAAGATGATTGTTAAATTCTTTAAATATTAGCTGTAACCTGATCATGCATGAACACAGTGGTCTGCAAGATCAGGTTGTAGCAAGCCAAATTATACTGTGAAAAAAAAAATGTGTAAAAGGGAACAAGACGCTTTTGCAATTTCAATAGCCTCAGCTGAAAACATTAAAACTGCAGGTCTGTGATTTTAATCTCAGACAAACAGAGAGACTCATTTGCTATGTACAGCTTTAGGTAAGACACTGTTTGTCTACAGGACCCAGGAGTGTTCCTCAGCTCCATGGTTTGAGTCCTAAATCATTCCTAAATCATGTCCCAGCCTGATCCCAGGATGAGATCAGCTCTGAGATCACTTCTGTTCCTGAATATTTTCCATAGAAAGGAAATTTTGGCTTTTAAACTGACTGAAGTTACCACCGATGACTGCTATGACAGAAGGAAGAACAACCAGCTGATATATGTATATGACTAGATAAACCCAAAGCTGATCTCTTACCTTTCTTCCAGTAGGGGAGCATCCACAGACATCATAAGCTATGTTTTTTTAGGTTAGCAACAAAAAAAGTCTCACAAGTTTTGCTGTTATTTGAAAAGATCAGTGCACCACCATTTGTTAAAGCAGGGGTGATATTAAAAGAAAGGTATAGTACCCAATGACTAATAGTTTATGAAATTCATCACAATAGCTTTTGTTTCTTTTCTTATCATGGGTGAGTTTGGTTAATTACCAAATCAATTAATAAATAACCTTTGTAGCCACCTTCTGAGCTAGAAAAAGTTCAGATATCTACCTTCTTTTACATTCTTACTAATGCAAATCTAATCTTTATCTGAATCATACCAAGGCACATTTGTACAAATTTTCCCATGGCAAGGAAGTCAATAGCAATAGCATGACTTATGCCATTTTGTCTTTTATTTTCAAAAAATGGTATTCCCACAAATCCCTTCTGTTCTATAAAAGAAAGGTATTAAGAAAATACCTCAAGTGGTCCTTCCTGTACTTTGTAAAATATCTTTCTTTTTGTCTCTTCCAAATATATTTTCAATCATTTTGTGCTCCCTATTTCATGAACATTTCTTGACCCTTGTGTAGCACAGTAACACCATTATTGATTACAGAGCAACTTAATTTAACTTGATTAATTATATTCCAGAACAACTAAAAGAAATATGTAATAACTATGAATATTAAATTATAGTGAAATGGAAATTTCTTTAATAATCAATTTTCATTAAGTTATGCTCAATAGCCAACCTAGTAAATTTAACATTTATATTTTGCAGAATGTCTTGCATGTATTCTGTTTGTTATCCAGTTACTAAAGGAACATTTCCTCTGGGTGCGGGGGGAAGTTTGATTTGGTTTTGTTATATTAATTTCATAAAAATTTGAATGAGGATAAACTTCTACTTCGTCTGTCAGAAGCTACTGGCTATTTCAGGTCCCAGATGCTCACCAGAGAAGGGAGTCTCCATAAATAACAGGGATAAGTCCTGCTCCACTGTAACCATTGGGAACATTTGTTATTCCTTCAATGTGACACAGAATTCAGTCAGACACATAAAAAAAAAAATTCCTTTCAAGTAGATAGGGTTTTTTTAAACTTTTTTTAAAGTTCTACTTTATTACTGCCTGTATTCTGTCCTGGATGTAGGAGAATCTAAAAATAAAGGATACATTTCATTTATCTCCACAACCCCATGGAGAACAATAGAGATGATAAGCTGAGGTTGTTTGTTGAGTCTAGTGGTGCTGGATGGAGGGTGCCTGCCCAAGGAGACAGATGAAGATGTGCCAAGGAGAACAATCCTGGGAACAGACGGCAGCAATCACCCCTGGTGCTGCAGCAACTTGGGCTCTGAGAAAGATTCTCAGGTCTCAGACATGGTAGATGCTGAAGGACTATAAACCACTTTTATTTACAAAAGACCACGTGGAGAACCTGCAGAGGCAGCTGGAAAAATGTGAAGCAGGGTAGATGTTGCTCAGAGTCTTCTGGTTAAGTCATGACTGAGTAGGGGTGGAACCAGTGAGAACCCTCAGCAGTGCCCTGCATAAAGCCACAGGTTTGGGTTCCTCAATATGTAATACATATTGACCCACTGGTGCAAGCCCAGAATGGATATGGCTTTATGATCCAAAAGGAGAGTGTGAAGGAGTGATGCTTGCTTGACTGAGGGATCTCATTGGAATATTCAGCTACCTAGAGGGGTTTGTAGGAGAGCCTGAGACAGACATTTCTTTCTGCAAGTTGTGTATTGAAACAAGGGAAATTCTGATCAGGTACAAGTGGGGAAAAAAAATCACAAGAAACATGCCCAGAAATGTAGTTTCTCTAACCCTGAATATATTCAAAACCCAGTAAGACCCAGAACAGTCTGCTCTAACTTTGAAGTTAGTCTTACTCCCCTCAACAGGGTGTGGACAAGGGATCTCTGGAGGGCCCTACCAGCCCAAATCATTCTGTGGTTCAGCACCCTATGATAGCAATTTGGTCAGGATTTTCATGATACCACCTCTCTGAAAACAGATGGAAAAATCACCAAATAACCTTCTTCGGACCACGGAGAATGTGAAGATTCTTTGTTATTATATGCAAAAGAAAAAACATGAGTCTGCATAATAACTGTAGTTCTACTTGCTAAAACAGCAAGATCATTAGCTGTGTTTATTGTTTGACAGACCGCTACTTTTAAGATAATCAGATTTACTTTTTCCAAGAGGCATATTATAGATATTCTGGAACTGCTATTTGGAAAACTGATACTGCCTCAAGATTCTTTTCCAGAATACTGCCAGTGATTTAACTTATGAATTGTTGCTATCTGGCTCCCAGTTTGCCAGATTTGACACTCTATTAGACACCTTCTTTCCTATACACATTTAAAAACTTAGGGAAATCATAGAGAAACTAAATGAAAAAGAATGGTGTATTATATGTAACAATAGGTTTAAAACTCTGAACCACCGTCAGCAGTGAAGATCCAGCTCACTCAGATACAGTCATTTATTAGAATACTCACCTAAAGTTTAAGGTAGAGTGAAAATATGGATTAAATTGTATATTATGTATACTATGAATTAATAGAATATTAAATGTCTATTCAATACAATACACAATTTAGTGACAAATATTTACAACAAATTTGATGATTAGAGATCCTTTAAATATTGGGTATCTCTCTGAAAATTTACAGGTTCTGCAGGCCAACTTCTCAGTTGGTTTTGATAAGTTTGGTAAATCAAAACCATTGGTAGCATCTTCCCTTTGAAAAGATGGCATTTTTTCATTTTGAATTCAAAACCAAAACAATCCACAAACCAAATAAATGCTACTGCTTCCTTTCAGACTTAAAGTTTTCTTTAATATATTTTTCCAAGGAGAAATAAACTGGTATAATTCTAGTTTCCTTGAGCTTTTCATATGACAAAATATTAATAACATGCCAGTGAAAAGGTTTTCTATTTTATGGGCTATCAACTCTGTCCATTTCATGGGCACAGAAGTCAAGGAAGAGGACAGCTTTAACTTCAAGGTTGAGCAAATAAAATAAGTTTTCAATCAAGCAATTTAAACTTTGCTTGTCATAATAAAGTAGTTAGAAAGAATGTGAATCAGTTAAAAATTTCTTCCTGCCACTCTCCCTTGCTCAGAATCTCTGGTGTATGAAACCAAGCTTTAGATAATGAATGTGTGTGTTGAATTGGCTAGTGGATAAAACATTCTAAAAAATAGGTTTGACCTGACTTTGACTAGTGTGTGAAATCTCTGCTTTCAAACTGTCATCTATTTGGCAATGGTTGGCATTTAGTCCAACTATGAACATCACAAATAATTACTATCAATGATTATGAATTAGGGATCATAAATTATTTTAGAATTTTTTTTGTTTTGCATTATTCCATTGAACATCAATGTCTTTTATGGATTTATTTTAGCTAGACACCTTTCAAAGACAATAATATCTAATAATAGCTGATTACTACATAAAGGAAATGACAGTATGCAGCATAACTGCTATTTATATCTTTGAAATCATTATGTTAAAACATCACTTTAAATTACATGTAAAACTTTCCTCCATGGTGTCAATCTTAAATCTTCATTCACTATAATTCTATCATCTATTTTACTCCAAGGAGTGTCTTTATTTGCACTCCTCAAAAGTATATCAATACTATTATTACCTATATTAAAGTACTTCCTGGAGGATGAACCAAGATTTGGGCCTTAGAGCATTATATTCTCCATAAGTACCAATAAACAAGAGTTCCTTTATTAGAAATTTACACAGATTAGAGAAATAAATGCTGAAGAGAAAGGCATTATTATCATACTTGGGAAAGAAAAAAGGATTTATTACAGATCACACCCGGAGTATGAAATACAAATCTTTGCAGCCTTCAGAAAGCTTTCAAGCTCTCCCAATCTATTTTATTACCTCTAAATTTAAAGCTGACCACATGGTAGGGTCCTTAGCTCTTGTTACCCTCAAGCCAAAGTGAACACATCTCTGTGTTCGTATAGATAACTGTGTGATTACTCAGAGAAAGTAAGGATAGGGCATTCATATTAGATATTCTTGGCAGCTTTTCATATTCACTTTAAAATAGCAGTGGCTACTCTTCCCCAAACCCTCTGCTTACCTCTGTGTTAGTTTTCTGTGTGATTTTTGAACCTGAATGAGCCTCAACCCTCCCTTCTTCTGGCCTTGAACAGCAAACACGTGTGTAGAATGTATTTATTTAAATCAAAACACACAGGACCTCTCTCTGACTGTGCCTCACAAGTTTAATCCTGAAGACAGCTACCAAACCACTTGCAGAAGACACAGGTAGTGGTGTACTGTTGATAGCTGTTCTTCCCCGGTAAGCCCAAAAGTAGGTGCATCTCTACCATGTAGGAAATGGCTGAGTTTCCCTCACCCTTCAGCCATGGGTTGTGCTGCAAGATGGTGTGTCTTCAAGTCACATTGCCTCTGGGGACAAGCTCCAGTATGGTCCTGCCTTTCTCTGGCACAGAACTGCTGGAAGCACCACCACTTCTGAAAGATGTAATTAGGAGATGAACCTTTTCCCACAGGCAGCTGCTAAGTCATCCCCCACTCCACACCAATATCCTACAATATGACATTTTAGCAACACCTTTCTTCATATTGCTTCCAGTAGCCCCATAATTGAGGCAAGTTTAATGAGTCCTCCAACAATAAAAATTATTTTATTTTCATAGCACTCCAAATCACAAATTTTTTTTTCTAATCAGGTATTTTAGAAATGGCAGACAAACACTCACTAGTAGCAACACAATGCTCTGATAGCAATATGAGGTTCATCATTTGCTTCACAAATTATGTATTGCACTCTAAAAACATTTAAAAGAAAGCATAAAATTTGAGGAGATTTCTTCTGCTTATCATTCACTTGCTCCACGTTGCCCTATGGTATAATCATGGTTCCCTGTGTCAAGGTAGGTCAAAATTTCTCAGACCCTCATACAAAGCATTTATAGAAACTGTAGAAGCTGGCCAGTCATCAAGGGAGCACACTACAATTGAAGATTAAAAAAAAAATTCTAAGAAGTAAATATTTCTTGAGGTACAGTACACACCTAAGACAGCTTCTATACATTCATCCCTGCAGGACATGGACCTGTGCATCCCAAAACTGAAAGAAACCATGTATTTCTAGTCTAACCAGCTAAACAGAGCCGGATATAGGGTTTCAAGCATACTTATTATTAAAGATAACTGCCAATTTTACATTATTAAATTTTATCTCTTTCAAAGTTCAAGACAGGTTTTTGGAGAATTTCTTAGTGCTTATGTACATTCACAGGACTTCTTGACTGTAAACATCACCAGTCAAAATAATATGAGTCAGCGTATGTCTAGCAATGCTTAGATCTGGAGAAAATAACCTATCTTATAAAAGGAAAAGCATCGTGTTTTTCTTAAAAAAAAAAAAAAAAAGGAAAAAGGTTTAAAGTATTTTTGTCCTTCTGAGAATTTTTTTAAGCCTTCTGGGAGATTGGCACCATATACTAACTTGTAGCCCATGAGGATTTTGTTTTCCTTCCTTTCACTTTGCCTGTGTTATGAACTACTGCTTTTATTACAGAATCTTGGCAGTCACCTACTTCTAGCAGCTTTTGCTGCTCTGTAATAAGGGATTTTCCCTAAGGGATACCACTTTTGGCTGGTTAATATTTTCTCAAGAGTTGTTTATCTAGGGAGACTAGAAAAGTACTTGTTCTTAAATGATATAAAGATCAGTTGGAGAGCAAATCAAAGTGTTTCAAGACCCATTCAGCAGGATTCATGTGCTGCACACAAGATTTATTTCTTTTTGTTTCTAATCAACAGGCAGGGAAGAGGAGCTATTATTTCAGCTGATAATTACTACATTATCCTAATGTGTCCAAGAAGTGAGTACATATTAAAATAACCTTTGTAGCACTTCTTCCAAGTTCTTGTTATTTTTATACAAGAAGGTTGCTAAAAAAGGAGTTCAGGGTATCTTCTTCAGAAAAAAAGATTACGTGTCCTTGCACACAAGAGGGATGTAGTTTCAGGAAGAAGGGGTTTACATTACCTTAGTTACTGTGGGATAATGGAGTCAAGCTATTCAAGGTCGACCCAGGACAAGAAATTTAATTACAGAATTCCAGACAACCTCAAATTCACACAGTACAGTAGGAATTCAAAGGTATCAGGAACAGGGCAGAGCACGGTGATATATTACCCTTTTTATTCTCTTGTAAAACAGATAATTTACATTTCCATAAGCACAATACAAGAAAAGGTATTAAAATGTCAGTATTCATTTCCTAAATCTCCATTCACTTCTTTTTCCTCTGTTGGAGGATCTCAATGGATGAACATGATTCCAATGTCCCGACCAGAATCTGCACCACCAGCCAAGCAGAAAAGTCACGTCTCTTCTTTTTTTTTGACTTCACAGTTTTCTTTGCTGCCCACTGTTCTCCTCATAAACTCCAGACAGCTATTTGAGACAGTTTGCATAAGATGAGGATCCTTCTACTTCCAGGATATTTAACTATGGGTGTAGTAGGCAAAGTACAGAGGGTCATTTCTTAGTCCTTTCTTCTGCTCAGCAAGGCCTTTGGTAACACATCTTGACCAATATGTGCCATTTTAAATATGAAACCATATATTTCCCACGGCTGTATAGGAAAAATGACTGCACGCTTTTCTTTGTTTTTCTGTGTTCCTAGGCAACATGCTGCAGATACAATATAAATTGGGGATTCACATGTATCTTTCTTCCATTCATCCATGACGTAAGGCACTTAATGTCCACTTTGTTATTTCTAAGATATTAAGAGAGTAGTAAGAGAATACAGCATTCATCTGCATATATTCAGTTTGCTCTCTTGGGTAGCACTGCCATTAGTTCTATATCCCTTTAATTAAGATTGTCATTGCTGGGATCCTTTCTTTAATCTGCAAGGTTTTGTGCAAGGTAAATATTCATGTTTTTAAAAAGGGAGTGGGAAGAGAGGGAGACAGTCCCATCACTTGCATTTAATCACACTAAGCAAGCTCTTTAGACAATTTGTTCTGAAATTCCTCTAATTAGAGCTTGCCCTGCAGGTAATGCTCTGATCTGATTTACCAGTGAGTATAAATTAGGGACATTATGTAATTAGCTCTAAGACCACAAATAGAAGGAACAGCTGGGTGGCTCGGAGGGGAAGCAAATAAACAGCTCCCACGAGATTCCTTAACAAAAAATTATAATAGAAGTCCTTTTTCTAGATACAGTCATCAGTGACTGCTTTTCTGGCCTTATGTACAAAGGGCTCCTAAATTTGAATTTGCTCTGAGAGATGACATTTGGCATTCTTCATTAACCTGGCACCTCTTCAGACACTGACACTCTGTGAAGGGTAGCTGGAGATTCATATCACACAGGAACCATCTTATTCAGGAGAGATTAATATTTTAGGTAACTGGCAAAATTATCTTCATGTATTAGCAATGATTCTGTCATCCATTCCCCATGAGTAATACATAAAGCCACCTCCTGACTTCTCTGCAATTTCTGCCTTCATTTTGGCTCCTATCTCTAACCTGAAGTGTTATCATCTCACCTGGGACAAGGCTTAAAGAATAACCTAATTCCATTTAACGTACAATAAAATATAGACTGTTGAAATACTGGCTTAAAAATATTTTAGTGTCCTAGTTTCCTGACAGTAACAACAGTAATCCACAAAAGCTCCATTCATGACCTGTCTGAATTTTGCTTTCCCTGAGGAAGGTGACATCATCTCTAAAATTTTCATAAAATAACCAAAGTTCAAAAATATTTTACCACATCTTAATACACTTAAATACATAATATCTTTATTTTTGCACTTTCAAGTGTTGACTACTTCACTGTAATGAATGTAGTATCGTCTTAATAAATGCATCACAATTCCCAGAAATATCTATGAACTCACCTAAGCTAGGATGCAACTGTTCCCTCTTCCTTTTCTTACCAAATAAAAAATGGTTTTGAATTTAAAGAGAACTTGAAATGAAAGAGGCTAGAGTGGTCACTTGGCAAACTGGATGATTTGACCTCAGCATATTTTTTCTGGCCTTTCTTCTTACTGTTTGCCATTTGATCTTAGATAATGACAAGTCAGAACTGCAACTGTGTACTACTCAGCTGTACTGAAATGAACCCTGTTATAGTCCCCAAATGGAGTGTCTTCCTCACACAGTAATCCCTACAAGGTTTTTACCTTTGTGGATGGAAGATATAATGTCAAAGTATGGCTTTCTCAGATCTCCTGTTCTGCAAGTAGTGATGGTTAGAATGAGAGAAAACTCAGAGGGGAAATATTGAAGATGTGTTATTGTAGGCTATATTTAGTAAACTATAAGCTTTATATATAGCTTGTAGTATAACATACTTAAAGAAAAAAATAAATTAATAAATCATGACACCACAATACTCTTGCAATACTTTTCACAGATGGTTACACAACCATAACTACTCCTTGTGCCTCCCTAATCCACAGACACTTCAATCAAGGTGACCAATTAAAAAGCATAACCCCCAAATTATCTATCCAGCCAAGTGGTGATTTAATACTTAAGCAGCATCTCACTCACCAATTTAAAATCTGATGTGAAGATTTACTCACTGGTTAAATAAATACAGTGATGCATCAGATACAATAAAGTGTGGGAAGAAAAGTGTTTGGCTAAATTACTGATGTAAGAGGAAAGATTCACTGCTTGTATCTATCAACAGATATTTCTGAATTCTAAATTAGATCCCAGACCCCTGATAGATGCAATTATTCCCCTCCTTGTCACTGAGTCTTTTTCTCCCTAAGAGAACAGATAAGATTTAGATGAGGAGGAAATACGGAGAGCTTCTCTCTCATACATTATGTGATGCAGTTAACTCAGGTCAGGAAAGGTTGTAATATGCCATTACTATTGCACTGTGTCCTAAGACCCAGAAATTCCTTATGCTACCCATAAGCTGCTTAAGTTTATGCATGACTTGTCCTAAAGCTTCCAGTCCCAAGAGAAATTTTCCATCACAGCATTTCTGTAGAAAAGAGAAAAAATATTCTAAATTTTACCATACCATTTTTTTCACTAGGTATGCTATTTAGCATTTATAGCAAATCCCTTTATGAAAACATTGTCACTAGCAGGAACCTACCAAGTAAGCCATGGGGTGTGTTATATTACACATCATCATAACACTGAGGGCATGTATCATGCTCTGAATATTTCACTCTGCAGCAAATGTCAATGATAGAACATTTTCTGTGTATATTTATCACACCTAAATGTTAGATCCACTCACTGCAAAAAAAAAGGTACTGCGTTTATATGTATAAATATATGCATACACGTATATGTGTGTGTGTATAAATATATCCAAAGCTCTTACTAACTTCTCTGACTATTCTAGGATTTGAAAGAGAGTATGGACTTCTTTCCCTGTTTGAAGAAAATCATGTGGCCCTCTTGACAACATGCTATTGTATTTACTTTCTACTCAAGCCATTAAGATTCACCAGAAAATCAGGTAAATACATGCATTTTAAAAATACTCGTTTGCTGAAGTAGAGACTGCAATGCTGTGTACCCTGCTCAGGTTTAATTTTTATTTTTTTTTTTTCAAATGGCTCAGCCAAGAAAGCATTCATTCAAGTCATCAAATGAGAACCTTACATTTCTACTTCATTTGAATCAGTCCTCTTGTTTTTTCCCCCTCTACCCTTGTGCATATACTTTAAAAGCATAATCATTTCCAATTCAAAATGCTTCACATAAATAAGTGAATAAGTGACTCATTTCTCTATTCTTTAAATTGCAAAGACTCACTCTCATCAGTGCAGAATAAATATAAAACAGCACCACTCTTGTTCAGAAAAAAAAGGAAACAATCCATACCAAAGAGCAGAAAAACAAACAGAGGCTAGTTTTTCCACCCAAAAACATGTTTTTGAGTGATCAGTTAACCTCCTCCTCTACCCCAGTTTTTGTAAAGATTGGTTAGTACTATTTTTTAAAATCACAAACTCACACACTATTCCTTTGCTGGACCACCATTTTTTGATTCATTGTTTGGCTTTTATTTATTAGACTTCTAACACAAACTACCTGTATGAAGAGAGTTTTCCTATTTTTAGCTTCATAGAACTTGGGGTTGTTCAAAAATATTCAAATATGGATATGAAAAAAACATATACAGATAAAGCCTTGAAGTTTCAAGAGAACACAAGTGACTCCTTGCCTTAATTTCTTTAAGCACTGGTCGGTATTTATGAATTCCGGCTTTAGCTCCCTATTTCTTTATCAAAGGCTTCAAAAATGAAGAAAATCAATTAAAATTAAGATACTTGCACCATATTTCAAAAGACAGTTCCTACAACATTCAGCTTGAAAAGAAGCATCATTTTTGTGTGTAACATAAAACAAATTTTGAACTTTTTCCGATGCTGGTAAGCGTCAAAGGAAGCTATTGAGATGTTCATCACAGAACAGCTATGCTTCAGATAGCCCTGCTGCACGTCTAATTTTTGAAAAATTCAGTGTCCTTCCAATGAATGGATTGAGACCTGAGCTGACCTCAGAGTGCTCTTAGAAATGGCCAGTCTGAAATAAAGCAAATTTAAAGACATTTTCTTTCTGGGACAAGCAGAATCATATTCAAGCCTGAGAGAATCTTGATTAAAAGCAATGATTTTGTCAAGATAAGTCTTCATTATAATGAGATTTGCCTACAACTAAGGGAACTGGCTTTCCTAGTGTTTTTTATATTTTTACCCTAGGAATATCTCCTTAGGGTATCATTTCAAAAAGAAAACATGACAGGAGACTTCTAAATATGGACGTTAAGTAAATACTGCATAGATATGAATAACTTTATTTATAATCATGTTGGCCTCCACAATTTATGCCATATATTTCAGAAATTTTACTGCACAGTCATTTGAATTTCAATAAAATAGGTGGGTCTGCACATGTAGCTTTCATTGATTATTGTACAGAACGGCGAAATAGCTTTCTGGGACTTGGTAATCATCCTGAAATATCAACCATGTGCTTTAGCATGTCATGAAGAGGTAAGTCACACCAGTGATTGATTATGGGTCTACACAACAAGAATTCAATTCGCAGTAATCAAGGGTGAGTACCTAAAAAATGAAAATTTTACTTTAATTACTATCTTATATGTACCAGTTGCTGATGAAGAAATAGCTACGACACCATTTAAATAGTAAAAGCTTCACTTGTATTCATTATATCAAGGACTATAAAAACCAAAACTTGTTATTCTGGATCTGCAGCCAATTATAACTCTTCTTTTAGTCAGATCTCACACACAAAGAACTAATGTCCAGTTTGTGAACCTGAGCTTCAGCAAGGAGGATAAAAACCACTAAATATCTTATATTTTGACTGAATTAAGAATCTACAAATTTTCTCAAGTTGTGTTTTTCTTTCTGTCTCTATGTGATGAATGGTGAGTAACAGCAGGGTCATAATGAACACTCCATTGGCTTTTTATTTCTTTTAAACTAAGCAATTATATATCTACACTATATAGATTTACAACAAAGGACTATATATTACTGCACATTACTACAGTAATGTTATAGTATTGAATAAGCAATATGCCCACGGATATTTGGGATACATGAATTCCTTATTACGAATGAATTATAGCAATACTTTCATCAAAAAACTGAAAAAACATCAGGTTTTCTGTACTTATTTTATAAAAATCTATTAAAAATATTTAGAGTGTTTTGAAAATGATTTTACTGTCTTTATTTTTCTTCAGCTATTAAGACACACTACTAATATCACATGAAGAATATTTTTGAGATGGGATAGAAAAAAGGGCAGAGAAAATGGGAGGAACAATATTTTAGAAACTTTAGAAGTGACTTGTTGTATCTCAGTGTTGCTCTTTTACATAAAATTTTTCTAGTACCAAAGAAGTAATCATCCTTCTTCTGGGAAAAATATTTCACTGTCAGTACTTACAATGGGAAATTTGCTCTGCTAGGAAAGTAAGATTTACTGGGAAGAAAAAGAAATTTTTTGATAGACACAAATGCAGTAAACAAACAATTTCAGTGTTATAAAAATAACTTTTATTGTACTGAATAACCATTTTTCAACTGATGAGATCTCTCTTTTGTTAGGAGATTAATAACACCTGTGAAATGTTCCAATTAAATAATGCTTGAAAATGCAAGCATTTTTTTGCATAAAATAAATCATTCAAAAGTGAAAAGGTGTCTGAAAGTTGATCTAATCTTGTTCAGCAAGTACTTCGAATAGGACTCCAGATCTAAATAAAAAATAATTAATAATAATAATAATTTTTTTAAAATTCAAAATCTAGAAATGTAAGCTTTGAAGAAAATGTTATTATTTGAATAACTTAGGATAAAGGGTTGGGTTGGGTTTTTTCTTTCTTTTTTTCATCTCCCTCCCAAATTGTTTCGAACAGTGACTTCTAGTTCATGTCTTCAATCAGACAATCCCTTTTTGTTCTGAGTCAATGTATGAAATGATCAATTATGATAGTAGTATTGGAATTTCTAGCTCTGATTAAAAATGACATTTGAAAACTAAGCTGATAATTGGTAAATATAAAATTAAACAAGTAGTTCTTAAACAAATAGCTTTGAATTTTTAGAAGAACAAAATAAATTCTACTTGTGCACTTAGCTTATTAGCTGCCTTGGTTAAATTGAATTTCCATTATCAACATCATCAACAGGAAAATAATGCATATTTTAGTTTAATAACCTGTGTTTAATAAATTGTGTGAAAGTTAATGTTTCTTCTAGCAAGATGGAGAGAGGTTTTCTGGAAATGTGTTTTTCAGAGAATACATTAGAGGATTATCCTTTTTGCCTCGGTAGAAACTTCCATTTCTATTCCTAGAAGATATTAAGACATGCACCTAAAAGATTTATTGAAGATGGGTGATAGAAGTCTGCATGAGGGAGATAGGTCTGTCTCCCTAGAGTAACTCTTCCCTTGAGCTTCCCCCTTCTCTATACACACAGAAGGAACTGAAACCTAGTTCTCATTGTTTTCATCTGTCCTTTTAATAAAACTCTCAGGCTCTGCCTATGTAAAGAAATGGCAATAGATCAAACATGACTGGAACCATATAAATTCAGTTACCAAAACGTGAACTTCTGGCTCAGAGCAGAGTAGCCTGCTAACATGCTGAATATAGAGATTAGAATTTTAATCTCCTTGATGAAATCATATCTGTATAGAATTTTTTTAATGAAACTTTTTATAGTGGGTTCTAATGTTAATGCTGCTTTTCAAATAAAAATGTGGGTCTGAAATATCATTTGCATAATGTGCATGAATCAAATACAAAAACATGTTCATGTTACTGATCCAAGTATTTTTAATTATAAACAAAACACTTACGTATTTTCATCAAGTCCCCTTAAAATACTGTCTTAAGGGATATATTTTCTTCCATATTCTCTCATAATAATACATATACCAAAAGCAATAACAAAATGGAGAGAAATGTCAGCAATGCAGAACAGTTCTTAACTCATACCTCGTTTCAATCTTAAATACCCAGTGAGTTAATTATTAAGAATTACTGCGGAGAAACTTGGTGTCCATTCCTGGGAATGTATGCATGCTGTAAACTAGAGAACTAATTTTACTGCTGAGAAGAGAGTGTTCTTTTCCCCTCAAAAACTTAAGGTGCTAGAAAAACCATGTAAGATCATTAGTTTTGTGAAGTTAAGTATCCAAGTCTTAAAAAAAAAAACCCATCAAAGGTTTTTGATTTCAGCTGAATACCAGAGGAAGCTTCTAGTAGGCATAAAATAGACAAAACAAAACAAAACAAAACGCTTCAGGAATCAAATATATTGCTTTTAGTCATAAGAATTTTAAGATAGCATGTAGCTCCATTTTTGAAATTTGAGGCCAGAACTAGAAAAAAAACACACACAAAAAAGAAAGTAATTACAAATAACCTAATATCACACATGCTCTGTAGTAAATCATCAAAGAAAATAAGGAAAAGCTATTTGGGAAATAGATATTATCTATATTTGTTGCCTTAGAATGACTGTAGCACCTGTCTTGACCTCATGTAGTCTGACAAAACTCACTCTCTTCATTGTCCCTTACCATTGTCTTTACAAAATACTCTTCTATTGGCATGTAACAGCAAACACTCTTACTTAAGCTCAGCAAGCTTATTTTGGTTCACAAAGAACACTATACCAACACTTTAGTCAAGACAAAGCTAGGTTATATCATGCTTCCTCTTTTGAAGTTCAACTTCTTCAGTAACAGAACTGCACAGGCATAAAAAAGCAATTAGCTCTGGCTTTGATGACCAGCACAAACCTGTTGTGATTGCACAAACTCTATGGTGGAATGAGTCTCAGGTCATTCCAGGTGAATAGCAGGGTTCAGTCAATCCTTTTTCTTTAAAAAGGCAATTGGGTTAATCACACAGTTTAGCTAACCTTGGCCTTACTGTATATGATGTCAGAACATACATTTAGAAAGCTCCTCTATGATATAAAAAGATGGTAGCTATCCCAAACAGGATGAATGATAACCCTTGTTAGCTTCATAATAATAAAAATAATAATTTCAAAATCACGTTTGGGAAAAAAAATATAATAAGTAATTATTCGCAAATGCCTCGGAGATTATGCAGAAGGAGTTTAGCTTCTCAGTTAAATTTTAGCTGATCTAGACAAAGCTTATGAACACACTAGGAAGGGGAAAACACACTTCTGCTCAGAACTTTCATCTGAAATAATTCAAAGATAAAACGGAAAAACCTTCTTGAATTCAGAAACCCAAATAAAGCAAAACATATACAGGAAACATGTTCAAGTCATATGAAGAAGCAAAAAGAATCCATAATAAATGTTTAGATAGGTGGCAATACCTCAGAATGACACAAAAGAAGGAATTATCAATGTAAATATAATAGATACACACAGGTACCTTTTAATGCTGCTTAATATGTATCCTCAACCCTCTGAATCCATCTGTCATTGCTGTGAAAGGCACACTACTGTAGCAGGAATGTGAAGGTTACTTAACAGAGATAAGATCCCTATTATTCTTTTGATTCCTGTTGCAAATAAGCTCAGGCCATGACTTATATGCATCTCTGTCCTTACAGAAGTTCTTTCTCAGGGTCCTTCAAAATTATTCTGTAGTTCTGCCAGAGAAATTGAAGGACAAGAGTGATTAATCTTACTTTAAATTCCATAGGCTTCATAAGATTTCTTGCCAGGGCTGTTTTGAAAATTTTGTTGTGTTCTACCAACAGCTTTCTGATAATATTGCCCATGATAATATTCTTGAGTGGAGACTGAAACTTAGCCATGAAGTGATTGAAGAAATACTTTTTTTATACACACAATTAAAAGACCCATTTTTAGCCAAGGACATTATTTTCTTTATACCTGTCAGTGAGTGAGTTTTGGAAATGCTTCTGTACACAAAATTGTGTCAGGCTTTCATTTAAAGTTTATTGATTTGTGAAAGCTTGCATAAACTTGTACCTCACAGAGGTGTGAAAAGTCTTTAACTGATGTAATGGCTATAGTCTGATGTTTTCTTCAGATTTCTGCTTTTAAAACAAGCAGTGCTGACCAAAGAAATGTTCTGAACAGATGTTTGTAACTGAAACGACATTGGTATTACTGCAGTTTATAATACAGTATGTCTTTGAACCTCTTTAAGAAAGTATATTATTCAGGAGCCAGTATTTATTGGCAATATTTATGTCCAACTTACAATAAGGGCCTTTATAGGACCGTATGTCTCAGTAAGTTCGTAGTTCAGTAATGCATGGATAAGCCTTCTGAATTGAATGAATTCACTGTTTGCCTTCTAATAATTTCTTCCTAGTTAAATAAACTGAACAAACTGTGTGCAAGTGTAACAAAAAAGATAAGACTTTGTCTTCAGAAAAGGAGCTGATACCTGCTCTAAATCAAGGACAATTTTTAGAACCAATGTGTTTGGTTCGATTGATTGGTTGGTTGGTGTTGGAGGGAAAACTTTTATTGTGAACATTCATGCAAATCTTCAAATAAACCATTTAGTTCTTCGAGGTATCATCAGAAACAGATAATTATAGCAGCTTTTTCACATTTCCAGTGTCTAAACAAAAAGTACAATCCAGATATCCCTGAGGCACAGGTTCTTTAATTAAAATTTACTATGTAACAAGAGAGGAAATATGATCCAATGGATATATAAGACAGACTGTTTTAGAGCCATGGCTTTTTACAACCTTTCTCTGATGTTGCAAGGTGACTTTAACTCAGACTGAGGAAGAGCTTGATGTAGGTATTCCAAGTTTTCAACTTCCAAACTGTTTGAATTTACAAAACTTAATTATGTATCTGCAAACAGTAGATCAGATGTTTATGTTTTTTTCATAGAATCTTAAAATGGTTTGGGTTGAAAAGAACTTTAAAGATCATCTAGTTCCACCTCCTCTACCATGAGTAGGGACGTTTCTACTGTACTAGGGTGCTCAGAGACCCATCCAACTTGGCCTTGAACACCTCCAGGGATGGGGCATCCAGAACTTCTTTGGGAAACCTGTTCCAGTGCCTCACCACCCTCATAGTAAAAAATTTCTTCCTAATATCTAGCCTAACCTACTGTGTTTCAGTCTGAAGACATTCCTCCTTGTCCTGTTGCTATATGCCCTTGTAAAATGTCCCTTTCCAACTTTCTTGTAGGCCCCCTTTAGCTGAAAGGCTGCTACAAAGTCTTCCTGGAGACTTCTCCAGGCTGAACAACCCCAACTCTCTCAGCCTGTCTTCATAAGAGGTGCTCCAGCTCTCTGATCACCTTCATAGCCCTCTTGTGGACTTGCTTCAACATACTCATGTCCTTCTCATGTATGAGGCATCAGACCTGGATGCAGCACTGCAGGTGGGGTCTCACCAGAGCAGAGTAGAGGCACTGAATCCCGTCCGTCTCCCTGCTGGCCACGCTGCTTTGGATGCAGCCTGGGATACAATTGGCTTTTCTTGGCTGTGAGCACACATTGCCAGGTCAAGGTGAGGTTCTCATTCACCAACACACTCAAGTCCTCCTCAGGGTGTTCTCAATCCATTCTCTGACCAGCCTGTATTTGTGCTTGGGTCAGCTGCCCTGACCCAGCTGCAGCACCTTGCACTTGGCTTTGTTGAGTATTTTGAGGTTCACAGAGGCCCACCTTTCAAGCCTTATAAGGTCCCTAGTGAAGCCATGTTGGCCCTCACTATTCACCTCCTTTTCTACACCCACAGATTCAAGGAGGATCATCTCCATGATCTTGTCAGACACTGAGGAGAGATCGGCTGGCCTGTAATTCCTTAAGCCTTCCTTATTTCCTTTTTTAAAAGTGGGGGCTATGCTTCCCCTTTCCCAGTCAATGGAAACTTCACCTGACTGCAAGGACTTCTCAAACATGCAGATAGTGGCTTTGCTGATCCCTCTGCTAGTTCTCTCAGGACCCTCAGATGCATCTTATCAAGTTCCAAGGATTTGTACATCTCCAGGTTCCTTGCATGGTCTCGGAGATGATCCTCTCCTACAACAGACGCTCCTTCATTGTCCCAGTCCTTGGTTTTGCCTCCTGCAATTTGGGTGGTGTGGCAGGAACACATACTGGCGAAGACTGAGGCAAAAAAACTTGTTGAGCACCCCAGCCTTCTGCCTATTCTAGGTAACCAGGTCTCCCATTTTCTTTTGAGAGGCTCTATATTCTCCATAGTCTTCTTTTTATCACCGACATACCACATCTTTATAGCCCTTGATGTCCCAGACCAGATTAATTCTATCAGGGCTTTAGCTTTCCTAACCTGATCCCTGGATATGTAAATAATCTCTATTCCTGTTGGGCTACCTGTCCTTGCTTCCACCTCCTGTAAGTTTCCAAATTTTGGAGCGTTAAAGTGGAATTAACAATAACCACCTTGTTGAGCAGGGTAGGAAGAAGTGAGTCATGCTGAGGAAAGGAGACTATTTCAAACCTGGTCTTTTCTCTTGCTTTGGATTTCTAATGATAGCCAACACTAAACACCTATGCATTCACAGCCTGCAACGTTATGTGTGACATACGTGTCAAAAGCAGCCAAACCTGTCAGGAAATGCCCATATAAGAATAAGCCAGAGACCTGCTCTGAGATAGCCTTACCACAGTGACATCCAGCTCTGGCAGGATGGCTGCATTCTTAACTTACAAATTTGTATATAAATGAAAATTCATCCCTATAAACCTCAGGAGTCTAGTCAGAAACCTATTCACCCTTTGCTTCCTCTGTGAGGGTATTTCAGTAACTGCTAAAAGGTAATTCAGACCCTCAACAAGCTGACAGACTGAGAGAGCTCATCTCCACTTTAATGTGATGTTAGGAAGCTAAAATCCACATTTGTTCTTTAATGCCCAGAGTTAGGTGGGATAGTTCCTCCAGGTGTCTAAAGACTTTCCTAACAAATGCTTTTGTGCAGATATCATGAGTTACTTCCTCAGACTTATGCAGAGTTTAAATATAGACTCAAGAACTCTTCTTCTTCTGCCATCCCCTAAGCAGACCCTGGCCCTAAAATTTCTGTTGCCTAATTTGGTAGGGTCTGTAAGAGCTAAGTGAAATAAAAAAATGATGGATATTAAATCAGTCTCAAAACTGATCAATGGAAATCAAACCCACTCCAAATATAGCAATATCAAAGTGGAAGAAAAACTTGTCCATATTTCTCTATTTGTCAAAAATGAGAGCAGCAGAAAAAATGTTATGCTATGTATGTCTTCAGTTTTGAGAGGTGTAGCTCTTGCTCCTAATAATCTCACTTCTGTAGGAACTTTCTTCCCAGGGTTCACAACATAATAGAGAACCCAGATTTAATAAAATATTTATAGAACACTGTTAAAATAAGGAGCAATCTTTACTCAGAAATCTCAGGTACTTTCCATTCTGTTTCACTTCTGGTAAAGCTATTAGACAAGAGTAGCCAGAAGAGTATCACCTCATTCCAGAGATGTGATGGCAGCAGAGCTGGTAATGGGGAGCTGGAGGCCTCCCAGGCAGCCTCCTGCCTTAGAGCCAGAGAAGGGGCCCTGGAAAGCTGTGAGATCATCCAGAGGACAGTGGCTGATGTGGACCTTGCATCAGGACCAAACATGGGTGAGACTGGAGCTTCTCCCAGTCCCTTCCTCTGGACTCTGCTGAAGCAGTATATACTGAAAAGAGAGATAGCAGGCTAATGATGTTCATCCTCACTATTCTAAAAAGCCTGTCTGCTCCCTTTTTTTTTTTAAACATATTTTTTACACAGATTCAGTGAAACGAATGTATATAGTACCATTTTTCAGAAAATACCATAGAGAAAGAAAAACAAACAACAGGTATGCAATTTCAAATCCATAAAGGTGGTATGACATAGAAATATGTTTGAATATATAAATCAAAGTCTGAAGGCAATTAGAGATGAGACATTAAAAATTTATATTTTGATTGTAACAGCATTCATTTAATATCTTCCCTTTATGAGTTGTGTTAAATCCTATAAATGAATTGACAAGAGGTATATTTATTATCTTTAAAATAAAGTGAATAAAGTGACAGATAAAGAGACTTCCTTCGTTCCTTTGATGTTTGATACAGTCCATAACACTATGGTATAGACAATCTATACTAATAAATTCCAGGAAGCCTGTAATAATAAAATTTGAGCTGCCACTATCCCAAAACACTGTGACAGCAGTGTAGGGCAATCTCTTGTGTCCTATTGTGTAGAACAAGAAGCTGAGCAGTCATTGGATATAGCAGCACACAATTCCATGACAAAAGTAGAACCTGGAAGCCAAGAAGGTGAATTACAGCTTCATGAAGACATTTTTAAAGCAGTTTGTATGATATTTCTCAAACCTACAGTACCTTTAAACCTAATCCAAGGTCCACTGAATGTAGAAACTGAAATTTATTTTACAAGGCCTTGGATCAGAGTTCAGGCTACACCTACTCTTAGGTGTTCATTTTAGTGATTACCTGTCCATTGCTTCATAAAAGGCGCCAATTGAATTACATGTCCTAGCAGAAGCTAAAAAAAATGGATGGGAAACAAAATCTTGTCATTCTTTCACGTATGTATCTTAATAGATAATGAGAAAAGTGTGGTTATTTGCAACACATCAATCCTATAACTGCTTTTCCCATTTCCCCCTGGTCAATTTGCCATTCCCTAACAACTCAATTCATAAAGTTTGAAACATGCAACACAGAGACGAAACTTATTCCTGTAGTAAATATTTCCTGTATGCCAATGGGATCAGCACATCTCAAATGAAACCATTTCTAATCAGCTGTTAGGGATAAAATGATTAGAAAATAAATTAATCTTTTTCTAACAGATCACTCATCACTAACCTATTTCCAGACAGAGAATGTGCAACTATGTAAAATCTCTATAATCAGAGTAGTTACAAAAGAAGAGTTAAATATTCACATTTATCCTCTTCTTTCAATATACTGTAATATTTTATGGCAGATTATAAATTTACATCTAACTATCTCCCTCCCCCCCCAGTTTTTTTACAGGTTCACCCATAAACTTCGTTGTGTATAATTTGGGGTCACTGAGATATCATACTGCAGAGTATTCATTTCTTTAACTGAATTTTTTCTTCCCATGCAGTGATATAAATAAGAACATCAATGCTCTTTCCAGTAAGTAACATGATGTTCTCACATTTCTTCTATATATCTAGGCCATATTAAGAACTGGAATAACACAAGAGGCAAGTGAGTTTATACATAACAGCCTACAAAGGCTCAAATCAGAAAAGAAGCAACAAAAGCAAAATTATTGATGGTAGTGTTGGGATAGAGTCTTCAGAACAGTTTTTACCTAACAAACTAGTCTTTGGTCCAAGGCTCATATCTGATGCATAAATAAGTTTAAAGGAGAATAAAGTGATGCAAGTTACATCTTCTGTCACTCTCTCAGCCCATAAATTATTCCAGCCTACCCTCTCACAACCTAACTACCAGTATGGAAATATTAGCTGCATCATCCCCTTTTGGTTTGTTGCCTATCACATCCATTTTGAAACTCTGTAAATATAGTGAGAAAAATTTACGTGGATGAAAAAGTATGCATAATTCTGATATAACCCTACCCTTTCTCTAGAAACTCAGTTTAACTATTTTCTTACTTTGAAACTGTTACACAGTGTGAAACTTGAGTGTTAGCAACTGCAAAGCTTACATAATTCTCACACTTACCAGTCAGTTTGCAAAGAGAGGGTACCTAGTATTTTCAGAGACAGAAAGATATTTCACTGTCCATGTGAAATACTATAAACATTCCAAAAGCATATAATTTTTTAATACCATTAATTACCTCTAAGTAAAATCTAAGTCAGTATTTTTTTATCTACTCCCCATAAACCCTTTCACTTTGTTACTCATCCAAAAAATATAAATACTAACTTGAAATGCAACATTCACAGCTCTGCACTGCAACATGCACAGCTCTGTAGTGTGTGCACACAAACATTCCCTCTTATCATTTTCTTTCATGCGTGATTTATCAGATGTCTATACTACAAGCATTTTGCCAGTATAGACAAGTAGAACTTTATCCCACACCAGCAAAAACTTTTTTGAGAGCTGCATGTTATGACCCACCCTAAGTTTTCCCCACTCCTCAATGAAACTCTCTGTGTTGACAAAACAGTTTTTATCTTCATAGCTAAGTTAATTAGTGATTACAAATGTTCATAACCCCCAGCAAAATACACTTGAAGTCTGTATTACAGGCAAGTTTCAGCACTTTTTAGCATAGCTGTAGGATTTGTTTTGTGTGCTTGTGGTTCTTCAGAACTAGAAAAGAAGGGTAGTCTCCCTCTTTCTTTTTTTCCCTCCGAACAGCAAAACCTTGTCAGCAATCAATCTGGAGCCGGTGTAACCAGCAGCAGGTTAATGGGTGACTGGTCCTTAGCTCAAGTAGTAATTTGTAGCACGTACCAAAAGTCATACTCGTATCAGCCTATAAGGTATCACTTACTCTTATCTTACAAAGCTCTAAATTTAGAGACCTTATTTTTACCATGTAAAACCAGTGAAGGCAGGGAAGAATTAATAAACCTTCACCTCAGTGACTTAAGCTGCTGCTTTTCTGTTAGCAGTGGCGTAGCTGCAGCTCAGAGCTAATAGCTAGTCTGACTTTTGCAGCCTCAATAACCTTGAGACTTAAAGTCTACTTCTCTCCTGCCTTGTCTCCTGTAAGTCCATAAAATGCAAGTGCAGACAAAGCATTAGATAATGAAGGACTGCCCTCATAAATAAACCTGAAATAGCAGCTATCCATATTCAAGTGGCACACAATGGGTTCTAACCCCCTCCCAGGATACCTGATTTGATCATGCTTTGATCTAAACCAAAGAGCACAGATCCATTTTCAACTACTACAAGCACAGTTGGAATAGTTGTAACAACTGCTTTTGCTCTGGGGGCAGTTCTAGACCAGTGGAAAGAAGGCTTTGTTCAGCAGTGAAACCAAAACATTACTTAAGCTTGGACTGTTTTTAACAGTCCAAATAACTGCTGGGAGTTTACAAGATAGAATGATAAGGATTTTAAAAATTTATTTTACCTAAAATCTAGAAAGCAAAATATTTCAATAGAAAGTGTTAAAAATAAATACTCTAAGTTTTCCAGTTTCCACGAATACATAATATGGTGAAGCCAAGTTCAAAACATGTTTCAGAGTCACTGATTGTATTTTCTACTAAAAAAACCTACACAAACCAAAAAAGCCCAAACAAACAAACAAACAAAAAACCTCGGCCTAAATTCCACCCCCTCCCCACAAACGACATAGTAAATGCTTTGGCCAAAATATTTTAGTTCAGGTTTTTTACCATCTTCTTTAACTCCGATAAATTCATCTCTTACATGATGTACATGTGGTAAACATCTCTTCCAAGATGTAAGCCTCCTACATACGTTCACAAACTTTATCTCGGAATCTCATAAGTGGTATCTTAAATGTTTGAGTACTTCTGTGACCTTCTACCTAAAACACTAGATTAGGACTTCAGGTTATTTACAAAAGTACAGAGTATTCCAGCTAAAATTTATTCAATATTCCTCCCTTTTCCTGGATGGTTTCTAACATCCTTGTCAATCTTGCTATGATGTATTCTTTATCCAGACAGTAAATCTATGACTCATTATAACAATAATGTTGGGGTTTTTTTAAGAGCAAAAAATGAAATCTAACATTAAGATGTTGTTCAAGTATATTTACTCTAATTATTTTCTGAAAAAATATACTGTATCCTAAAACACCATATTTCACTTATTGAATAATTATGAGTCATTTAAATAGCAAGGAAAATAACCCAAATTTTTCATGTTCGTGCTGTAAGACATGAGGTAATTCAACTGACACTTGCTGGACTCCTTATTGACCTGACATTTAGGTCCTTTTTTACCTATTTTCATTCTCGTTCAGTGTCTTTGGTTTATTTGGCAAGGTTTTGATAGGCTGCTGCCAGGGTGGCTTCTATGAGAAAATCCCAGAATCTGTTCCCATGCCTGACAGAACCAGTCCAGTCAGCTCCAAAAGGGACCCACCACTGGCCAAAGCTGAGCCCATCAGATGGTCATAGAGCCTTGTGACAACATATTTAAGGAGGGGTGAAAATACCCTTTGCAAAGCAGCATGGGGAGAGGAGTGAATATGAGAAAGAAACAATTCTGCAGACACCAAGATCAGTGCAAAAGGATGGGGAGAGGATGCTCCAGGTGCCAGAACAGAGATTCCCCTGCAGCCCATGGAAGACCTCACGCTGGAGAAGGTGACCCTGTAGGAGATGGAACAGGACAGTCCCTGGCAGGACCCTGAAGAGAAATCAGGAGTGAAGCTGAGCCCACGAAGAAAGGAGGTGATTTTAGATTTGTTCTTATTTCTTATTATCCTAATCTGAATTTGATTTGTGATAAATTAAATTAATTTCCTCTAGCAGGTCTGTTTAGCCCACAGAGGTAATTGGTGAGTGATCGCTCCTTGCTCTTAACTTGACCTATGAGCTTTTCATTGTATTTTTCTCCCCCTGTGTTTTTGATGGAGAAGTGAGTGATAGAGTGGTTTGGTGGTCACCTGACAACCAGAAAAGGTCAATCCAGCACATTCACTCTCTGCCTTTCTAATCTATTGGAATTTTGGTATTCCTTCCTCCATGGTCCAAATATGCCAAGATGAGAGAAGAGTACAGACTTCTTTTAGTCAGCATAGGCCACTGCTTCAGGACTTTTTTGATTCTAGTATAAATCCCAGCACAGTAAATAAACCAAAAATTAAATATTGAATTATTGCCACTTCCTGGCAATAAATACCAAGTTGCAGAAAAAAAATTATAAAAGAAACATAAAATAGTACTGGGGTTTTAAAATTTTATTTTCATTTGAAAGACCTTGGCTATTGTGCTGAGTCATGTGAGTTCAAGAGATAGTTTAAAATACATGTTTATAAGGTTTAGTGTGACTGACACCACAGAGAATTTATGAGGTATATTAGCCTCTTGGTGTCAGTGGAGCTGAGGCAAACACTTTGGCACTAGGGGTATTAAAAAGCTTTGCTCAAAATTAAATTTTAATATGTAGACTATTAGCACTTACCAGGATTGAGTGCTTCTGGATCACAGCTCTTAACAGAGTACCTAGATTGAGTATTGTCCTCTTCAGGCATGTAAGTCTTCGTTTACAACAGCTTTGAGATGATTGAAAGCAACTTGTAGCTTTATGTGCTCACAAAGCGCAGCTCCACTTATCCACAATAACTAGTACCAACCACAGACTGGCAGCCACCTTTTTGTCTGCCTTCAAAGCCTTCCTCAGAACAATCCAGATTGTCTCATTGTTCTGATATTGGCATATATGCAAAACTCCTATGTTTCCAATTCAAGAAAGTTCAAAAGACACCTTCACATCACAAGGGAAAAAAAAGCCATGTATGTTTTTCCTCGGCATGCTCACTACTTCAGCCTGAACCCATGCAATAGAACCTTCAGAACAGTGGATCTTACACTGAGATATTTGTTAAAATATTGTTTGGGAATAGCATAAGACATTTCTTTAGCTCTCTCACCATTAGTTCAACTTCAGGGTTTAGAATTCTAGAACATAGCCTAAAACACAGAAGTTCTTAACTCAGGCACAACTGAGCTTTTCCTTTATGAAGATTGAGTAAAGGACTTCTGTCACTTCAAGAAGAAACAACAAACACAAGAAGCAAGACTTGCCGTAATAAATGAGATCACCCATCTTTTTCCTGTTATCTATTGTTCTGGCACTAAAATTGTTCAGCTGCATTAGAAATTTGAAGGGGAGAAAAAATCCTATTGTCCATGAATGAAAATTACCTATATTTCCTTATCTTTGCAGATAGTTTTCTTAGACCCTAAAACATTACTACAATTAACATTTAACTATTTTTGTTTTAGTAATGTTCCAAAAGTATTGGGAAACAGGCAGAAAAATACATAAGGAGATACAAGAAGAGAAAGTACTTTGCTTATATGAAATTTTTAATTTCCTTATTCTATAAATCCTTTCCTGAGATGAAAAGATCATCCTGCTTGGTTAACCATGTCTGAAGTAGGTTATGGAATTATGGAAGCCTTATGGGATTAGAGTTAGGATTAGCATATAATTGTTCAAAAAGCATTAAATCCTTTCCACAGTTGCAGTTTAGAAAAGCCTTGAATGCCCTATTATTGTCTATGTTCTTTTGTGCATTTTCCTAAAGTGGAATTTGGAATTCAGGAAACAACAGTATTAAGAAGCATTTTTTTCATTGTTTTTTTGCAATAACACCATTTTGAGCAACAAATAACAAAGCATTTCAGAAGGGATTAATAAGTGATGTCCTCGAGAATGAACAAACAATTCAAATTGAAGAAACATCTGGGAAGGGAGGAAAGAGATGATGTTGGTTTCTTAGACAGCTTTGGCCTTGGTGACACTGAACACACTCCATCCCAAAACCAAAGAATTCTATTTTCATTTGTTCTATTTGATTTTGTTGCATCGGTTGTCCAAAAGAGTTAGGAAAACAGTTTATAAAATCTATAACATCTGCAAATCTCTATTGCTTAATTCCTCATCCTGTTCCCCCAATCCAAACCCTAACTCGAGGACATAGTGGAATGGTGATGGGTTTTCCTCCTAAAGGAATAGTTTCATTAGGCCCAGTGAGAAAAACTGACATGAGGATGTGAAGTTGGTTTAGCAATCTTTAATGCCAAAGGAGACTGCAATCTGCATTATAGCATTTCAAATTATTTTCTGCCTTTGTAGAATTTTTTACACCATTATTTGACACCCCAAAAGTAAGGTATTTAAGTTTTATGGTTGTTGGCATTAGAATTTTTAGGAACTAAAGCCTAAATCAAGGCATGTATGCAAGTTAAAATGTGTAATAGTCCTTGCATTTGTTAACATTCAAAATCAAACTGCTATTTATTCCCACAGGAACCTCTTGATTTCTGAATGCAAGTATGAGGTACTTATGCAGATTCACTCACACTGTAGTTTTTTGAATGTCTTCACATGGACAAACCCATAGCTGCTTTGTGTGCAGGACTACTTTTTCTCTAATTCAGTAGGATACTAATAGGACTAGCATTTCAAAATGTAGGAAAAACACAGAACAAAAAATTATTTATTAGATCAACTGTTTCTAAAGTGAAAAACAGGAGACTACTCTTTTTCTTTCTAGTGCTTTATACTTAGTACTCTCATTAACTATTTCAGCTTCCATTGCTATTACATTTCTGGAGATTGTTTTCCTTTCAGCCAAAAGTTTAATTTCACCACTATAGCATCAACAAGCCACTAGATATCTGACAATATTGAATGACTATATGTGTTTATATAAAAAAGCAAAATTTTTTTATCTTGTTAATAATTACAGTGCTCTGAATATTTCTTGACTTTTTAGCTCTTTAACAAAATTCACAAGCACATCATCTCTCATGCGTCATTAAACATTTTAAGAGATGGTAGTGTCTACATTATAATATCTCACTCAAGTAGGAGCACTGGACAGCCACTGCATTCAGCAGAAGTCTACTTTTCAGAATATAAACATGCCACTCTAATTAATCTCCAGTGGCAACATACAAAACAATCTTCACGTTCTGATTTTGGTTACCAGAAATTTTGCCATTGTTTTAGGTATTGTTAACCTTTTTTTTTTTTACTTGCATACACTACTAATGTCATACTTTTGTTCTCTTTCTCCAGTGTGTGTTTTGGGTACTTTGAGACAGAGAATTATTTTTACTCTGTAGTGGTAGAACAGACGTCTCCGACCTCGATTTAAGGAGTAGATGAAACATAGTGTAGGAGTCTGCCCTACAGTTAGCCATGCAAAGTGACATTCTTTGCCCGCACTCGGTCACACAGGACACGCAGAGCAGGAAAAGCAACGCCGGGTGTATTTCTGGGGACTAGTGCCTGGCTGTACAGCAGCAACACTGTTACAAAAGCAGTTTTGTTCTGCTACAAAAGCCCCTGTACCATATAGGCATGGCTATCATGATGATCAGCCGGAACTACAGCTGAGAAGCTGGAGAGTAACAGTGATACCAAGCTCACTTAATACCTTTGAGAATTTTTTACTGTGGCTAGCCCAGTATGGGTTCAAACTAAGAGATCCAAGGAAATGTAAGGGAAGCAAAGTAACACTGAAATACCCATTTACAAGTACTATGAAATGCCTCTAGTATTTTCCACCCTCTCAAAAGTGCACCATTCTACCTAAAAAATGTCCAGCATAAAACTAATGTCCTTCTCTCCCTTCTCAACAGTGTAGTTGATATGTTCAGACAGTTTTGTCTGAAAATGCTAAATACAACAAACCTCAACTATATTCTGTATGATCCTCTAAAATTTAGTTTCAGTTCTTTCTACATCAGCTTCAGTTTTCTCCTAGATCTGAAGAGAAATGACAGTAGTTTTCAGTCTAAAATACAACAGGGGTTATAACTTTTGGGAAATCTTCTTTTCGAAAAACCAAGAGAAAAATATTTAGTCATGAGAAGACATCTTCTCTTTAGAATTTATAATCCATTTTTCCTTTGCCTGGACCAGGTTGTGATTGAGGTACATGATGAGAAAGTACAACCTAGGAGCAGATTTAGTTGTGGTGGTTGTATCAATGCAATAGACCCTTTTTTATTCCCTCAGTTTCCCCATTCCCACACATTCTCATTGTAAGCAAAGATTTGGAAAGACCTTGATGGCAAAGACCATCAGCTCTGAGACAGCTGGTGGTATGGAGAGGAGGATGCTGAAACTTCTTCATTCTGCTGATAAATTACTGTAGCTAAGACAGCTCCTTATAATGTTGTCATTTGCAGCTGACTCCCTCTTCTCCTTTCAAGTCTAGTTGCTCTTATTCCTTTGCTATTCTGTGACCAACAAAGATTTGAAACATAGAAGTTAGATGCAGGTGGCTCAGATATTACCCCTGTGGGCAAAGTATCAGGTATCTACAAAGGGCTGTGTCCCAGTCTCTGATATATAAGATATTCCAAGCCTTTCATCTGAAGCATGCAATGAGAACACTTGATCCTTGGATGTTGCTTTGTTGTCTACATTAATATTGAAAGCCTGGTTTATAGTGCTTAGTTTGTTGATTGTCATACTTGAATGTCTACCTCTGTGTATAGCTTTCAGTATATGAAAAAGGATTCAGCAGGTTCACTTAGGAAACAGAAGTCAAGCATACTGACAACCATGTACATCCATGGTGACACATGTATGCAAGGAAAGTAAATTAAAGAAATACATTCTTAGCTAAGGAAAGATTATATTGAGATTCACTATATTTGTAATTTTATTGAGCTACCTCACTCTTTTAGAGGTTTGATATTCTGCATGATACAGACTTGCACACACAGAGTGGTGCATATATCCTGTACATGTAATTCTACTCAAGAATTCCACTTGTCTTTCAATTGGAAAGGACCTAGACAACTTTAACTATTTCATCTTGCTTTGTGATAAATGTCACATAAAAAGAAAATATTATGTGCACTCTCTTTTTCATTAATTAAGACTGCTTTATGTGTCCAAGGATGCAACCATATTGCAATATATTTAGCGAATAGTAAAAAATGGATACCCTCACAAGTCAATATTCTAGGTCAAGTTTTTAGCGGTTTAGCAAAAACAAATTCTAGATATCATCCTTTTTCTCAGTCATTATGATTGACCTTCATGTGAAAATAAAGAGAACATAAGTAGTACTTTCTTTTAAAGGGGAAGAACTCCTTGATCATATTCTTGGCAGCATCTTCCATAGTTTCTACAGAAGTGTAGAAGATAGCCTTCTCTTCAGACAGACTAAAGAAGTCTATCTAATAAGCACCAGCACACACAGTTTATGCAGAGGTAAAGGATGCAGAGGATTACTTCCATGCTTTGTGAGAAAACTAATCTATTTCCCTGCATTTCTTTTAAGGAAGAAGTATAGCACAGCCATTCCTAAACTTTTTGAAGTCTTTTTTTTTTTGTGGAGAAGACAAACATGCAAAGCACTGCATCCAGTTCCCCCTGCCCAGCTGCATTCTCCAGAGTGAACACTGTCATCTGATTTCTCCTTGTTCGTATCCTGACCACCTTCTTTGGCATTCCAGAGATCCAGCTGCTCTGTCTGACCCAGTTATGGACTAGACCTGACCTTTCTAGCCTCCCCTCTGGTCCTTGCTTGGGCACTCCAGTGATCAGTAGTGCCTTACCAAGGCATGTCCCCTCGAGAACTTTTGCTGGTTTGTGTTGGTTTACAGCAGTAGAATGTCAATCATACACAGGTTGGAACAGCTTCTATCAGAGCTTTATAAATGCCTTGTGTATCAGAGCTTTATAAATGCCTTTTAAGTCTGGAGTTAAGTCATTCCATGATATGCCGCTGGTACGTGGAGGAGCCATAATTAAAAAGTAGGTAGTGTGATTTCCGACTAACTATAGCATGCCTTTACCATGCAACCTGGACTTCCTCTTTCCATCAGATAAGGTATCTCTTCATGGCTCCAGTACACAGGCTGTGGTGTCTGATGTCCCCTAGACATGTGCAGAGACAACATGTTATTAGCCAGTACTTATAACACAGATACAGTAGATTTAAAAGCAGAAAAAAACATCTGTCGTGTTTGTATGGATCTGGAAAAAAAACCCAGAGTATTAATTTTTTGAAAGATTAATCGTACTTGGGCATTTTCTAATTTTTCAGAGAACATGGATTCAAAAAAACATGGATGATTTAAGTAATATTAATGTTAAAAAATCTGAACTGAAATCCATATATAAAATTTTTCCTAGCGATTCTTAAAGCCATATTTGGATTGAAAGATGAGATTAATCAAAAATTTGGGAAAATAAAAGCCTTTCTGACAAAAGTATTTTTTCTTCCCAAAAAATTTTGGAGGAGTTGTGGTTTTTTCTACAGTTAATTGAATCGCTATCGTTCTACCATCTTATAAAACTAATGTTCAGATCCACACAGTCATTTGGATGCATATTACTTATATTCATATTATGATAATATTTTGGTGGTTTTTTTATTAAATAGGACTTCTGACTAATACTTGAGCATATCTAATTTTTACTTTCCCAAGGGCCTGGAATTTTAGATTCCGTCTGAGCTTCAGAAGTCTGAACTGATTTCCAGTGTCAAGAAGTTAAATGAATGCACTAGATATCTCTTGCAGAATTTGGAAATGTCCAGTAGAATTATTTTTTCTGAAAATAAGTCACCTATTTTTCTAATGTGAGTTTCAGAAAACAAATAGAGCTTCTGCTAAAAGTATTGACTTTGTGATATTGATTATTTTTCATAAGTTGTGATAAAAGAAGTAGTTATACCAAATGCAAATGACTGTAATATTTCCAAGGTTTAGCATAGCTACAGAGGCTTTGCATAGAACAAGCTTCTTAAGCCCTCAAAAGCAATTGATACCGCTAAGATGTTAGAATCTACCTGATGAAGATACAATTTAATAATATTGATGATACTGATTTTTGTGAGGCATATTACACAATTTAAGTGAATGACAAAGTAAAGATGTCTTTATTGGTGATGGATATGTAGAAAATCTATTCTGGCCATATTTGGTAGTTCCTTTTCTGACTGCCAATATTTAACTATTTACTATATCCTTACACCAAATTCCTGCATTTTCTCTTCAAGTTGCAGGTAGATAAAGAATGAAGCAAGTACATGAAGAGCTTGTAAGAAATTACACAGCAGAATATGCTGGAATTAAAAATGGTTATGCTCAGCTATCAACATTTTCTAACAGTGCTTGAATTTGGGCAAAGTTTTCATTTCTCACACCTCTAACAGGCAGCAATAAAATTGCAAACTCTGGCTCTAGCCAAACATTTATATTATTCTTCCTGCCTAATGACTTCCCTGAGATTGCTTATTTTATACAAAGAATAAGATATGGAACATAAAGTGACAAGAGACAAAGATGACATGCAACACTGAGATTTTTTGTGAAGAAGAAAATCTCTCTCAGAATAAAGGTTTTGTTCATCTTGTTAGCTTGACAATTTGTACAGGCTTTCAAGATATATGTGTTAAATATAACTACGTTAATTCTTAAGTTACAAGTTTAATGCTGGTGACTTCTGCAGAAATTTTCTTCAAGCAAAGACAGCCTGACCCTAGATACAAAAGGATTATCAAGCACTAACCTGGATCTCACCCAGGAGGGAACTATACTCAGAGCAAATAACATTCTTCCCGAGTTACTTGTTAGAGTTGTAGTTCAGACACCAGCTGAGATTGGTGCATCTCATTGAATAAGGACTATTGAATATGACTAGAGAACAATGGTAATCTGATACGTTTGGGGTCTGACCCTGCAGTTTTTAATCTATCAGAGCTCTCTCAGAAAGGAGTGCTGTCTATCCTGTGGTAGGTCTGAGCACTTTGCTTTTTAATATTATATTAGAAATGAAGCACAAATGAGATATATATATATATCACATTTTACTTTTTAATAATCTGCTCCTTAAGGTAGTGTTAAAGGTTTGTTAATGCTGAAGAACAAAGTTCCAGTTAAAATAATATATTTTGCCTTAAGATTGCAGTATTAAACAGTTTCCTGGATAGCCTCTTTGCACACAGACCCTTTAAAACAAATTGGACACTCTCAGTAAAAGGCATTTTTGCACTCCACATTGCAGGGTTGGTATCGTACCATAATAGTCATTCTCATGATGAGACTTGATGGTTAACCTGCTAGAAAATAGCTGACTTTTTTTGGCTTTCTTCCTCCATTTTTCACCCGCCCCCCTCCGCTCTTTATAATATATTTAAATAGAGAAAAATCACACGTTTTTGACAAGTAGGAACTGGGGTCAGAACCAACCCCCATCTCCTTCCCAGCTTTCATCTGCCTGAAGCAACATGGCTTGTTTCATCTCATACCTAGGAAACAAGCCAAACGGAACATGCCCTTTGTAAGAGCTGCCTCTCATACGAAGAGCGTGTCTTTTCTGAAGGAGAGGCTCCTGTTCCCCTTCTCCTTCACTCAAAATTACTTTCTGTAAGGTTCTCAAAGAAAATAGAAAAATTTTAACACTCCACTAAATAGCAAAATTTTCAGTAAAAGGACATAAAATTTGGACTCCTGAGGACTAAAAGGTGGGGAAACAATAATCTTTCTTTCCCCTGGAATAAGAAGAGGCCATAACTGCAGTGCTAGTGTGAAATGGGCAACTTCATAAAAAGTTTGTCTGTGCTATGAAAAAAAGCACATTAAGCCTCAAAAACGTTAAGTGATTCATAAAGAAGTCAAAATGACAAGTGTAATTTTGGTTTACAAGTCAAAGAAGTATGGGTGGGGTTTGGTTTGGGTTCCATTTTTTTTCAGGTTGAAATTGTTTTGCAGTCTTCACAGAAGTGCAAAGGAAACATAATTTGTACCTTGTGCACAAGTTTCAGCCAGTCATCTGTCGCACTAACCCACATTTCAGGTGTGTAGTAAAATTAAAGGTCTCACTATTCTATGAAGGATCTCAGCACTGCTCACAAAAGGTAAATGATAGATAGAAAAGGGTGAAATTGACTACTTTGACAACTACTGTGGTGCCTCTGGACAAAAAAAGAGCTGTCTAAACAAAAACATGAGAACAACATTCTTGTAACAGCAGGGTAGAACTTCCTGTCTGATCATTTCTTAGTTGTTTCAATTAGTCCTGAGGAATTCGGCTGATGTAAACACACCTCAGCATGAGTGTGCAAAATACTAAGTGTTGGGCTCAATGAAATAAGAAAACCGTATAATTATGAGTGCCTAGCAAAAGATGCTGAGAGTATGGAAACTCTAGGCAAGACTGAGATGAAAACAAGCTTTGAGATACCAAGCCACAGTTACTGAACAACTGGAAAACAATGGTATAGCCGACTGAAGGTAATCCCCTTTGATGAAACAAAACCCTCTGCTCACAGAAAGGTCCAAGGGTCGGAGCAGACCCTGCCAACTTGGCAGAGGGTCCAAAAAGCAGTTTTTAGAGTTTAAAATATAACGCCATATGGTAATGCAATGATTCTGATAGGCTGTATGTAAATGCTATAGGATTTGTAGCTTGTTCTAGATTGGTTAATGTAAGTTAGAATATTCAGCACAGAAGATGATTTATTGAGATGTAAACGGGAAAAAAGGTATTCTGTTCTGTATTCCTATTCTGTATTCTGTATTCCTACTCTGCTCTGTATTCTGTATTCTTCTTCTCTGCTCTCCGACCTGCTCCGAGCTGCGTCTGGTAGCTCTTAGCAGGTCCCCTGCTCTTTCACAATAAACCTCATGCTCTAAGACCTGACTTCAGAGATCGCCCGTCCCGTCCTGTCGCCATCCCGTCTCTGTCCTGGGCAGAACCATGACAAAAGGCTGGAAAAAAGAAAAATCTTACAACTAAGGAAAAATAAACATATTTTGCATATATTCCAAAAATTCCCACGTTTTTGTTGGGGTTTAGAGGGTTTGTGTTGCTTTATTTTGGTTTTTTCTGGAGAGATGCTTCTATTGTATTCCATATACTACTTTTTTGTGTCAGAGATAAAGGATAAATTTCCAGGGAAGAGGAGTTCACAGCCGCCACAAGGAGTGACAGAGGGAGTTCTCATATACAGTGTGGCCCAGGAGTTTTAGTCAGGAGGGAAATTGTTGTTGAGTTAATGGTTGAACATTGTAGTCAAATAGGTTTATACAGTCCCAAAGTTGTCAGATGCTTCCCGTTCTAGTAACTGGTCTAACAAAAGACAACTGATGAAGCAGAGTTGCAAGCTAGAAACTATGTTCACTTAACACAATCAACCAAATAAAATGTGTGACAAAAATAGTAATAAACACTTCTTAAAGTGTAAACTCTTAAGTATTGTACTAACAAGACTCTTTCACAGGGAACTTCGATCATACAGGTTGGCAAAGGGACGACATAAGAAAATTTAAATATGACATTCTATACAACTCCCATACTTCTGCAGGCTATTAGGCTAAAGGTCTAGATGCTGTGAGAAGAACTCTTTCAGCTGTTAAGCCTATGTCTAAGAATTTACAGTCTACCCTACTTACCACTTCAATGTCTGGAAAACTAATATTAGTGTGACAAAATTGAGAAGAAAAAAAAAACATGCCAAAGTTGCTTCTACTAGAAAATAGAATAGCTTTTGGAGAAAAATTACCTAATTTCTATCGACTAAGACTCTTAAAAGCAGACTGGAAAAAAGAAAACAAACTTCAAATATTCTGTTTAAAAAAATCTTTTTCTAGCTGGAAAATGTTTATAGTTTCTTTAATTCCAGTACAGCTTAGTGAACAATGAAAAATAGAGTGGTTTGAATAATACATTTGGAGGGAGGGAAATCATAGCATTCATTAAAATTTGTCATCTTCATCGCAGCTCAAATTAACAAAGGCATCATTATTTAGGAATGCATTTATGTCTGCATTTAAATTTATACTTTTGCTGAGACAGAGGAATTACAAACTCTGCGGTTTTACTTAGCTTCCTGCATTTAGATGTAATTCTAACATATCACTGCCCAAAGGCCATGGTGCTGGTGCATCACATTTCAAAAGTGGGCAAAATTCTGTCCTCCCAATTCCTGTAAGTAGCACTGCAAAGTATCTAGAGCATCAATGTTGATGGAGCGATTAATCAAATTCATTCCTGTAGCAGATGCTCATGAATCCATTGTCCAAATCGTGGTAAAGTATGGAGTGAGGGTTGGGTGATACAATGGCTTTGAGCTGGCACTTCCTAGTGCCATCAGAATTTAAATCTAGACCAGTTTAGTTTGCTTGAGGGTTTTTGCCAAGGTAAATGGTGGTCTTTGGACATTTTCCCTAGGCTATCTCTATGAGAAAAGCCAGTATCAGAAGTACTCCAAAGAGTGAAAATCAGGCTTTCCCATTAATTCTTACTCCATTGATTCAGTTAAATACTATTACCTCTACGTTATCTATTCCTTAAAAAAAATATTTCAGTTTCAAAGAAATCAATAAACACTGAAGTTTTTAATCAGTATTAAAATGCAAACACACACACATATTTAGAACACACGTCCTGAAATGTGCACAAAACCCAGCTTTCCTGCTAAGATGATCCAAACGTGTTATCACAGAAATACAGGAAAGCATCTCAAAAACTTCAAAAACATAATTTCTTGAACACTAAGAGTAAAAAAGATCCCCCTTCAATTATGTCTTTACACCTTTCTGCATGATTTAATATAAATGAAGAAACCTAATACCTGAAAAGCATTATTTAAAATTATCCCAAATCTACAGCAACAACTCAAGGTGAAATCAAGGAAATAAATGCACTTCTTCCACAGGTGTAAGATATGGGAAACAGGTTTACACTATGTCTTCAATTTCCACTCCTCTCTCCATTTTTTTGCTATTACAAACTGAACTATCAACCTATTTCTTGAGTTTTCATGTTTTCCAAAATGATTTTTTTTGCCCTTTTCCACCTGTATTTGAACAAACTCATCAGTCACATCAGTGCTTTGTTGCTCTTGAGAATCAATTACTTCATTTTCAAGCAGAGTAGGTGCAAGGGTGGGCTCAACACTAACCTCCACAAGGAAGAAATCAGCAGGAATTCTTCTGTTAGAGAAAAAGAGGATGAAGAGGAAGAACAATGGGGATGAAGTTATTGTTCCTTTTTTATTTTGAGGTGGCATATAAAAGTCTTGATTTTTGATATCTGTTTCTCTGTGTAGTTGTACAGAACCACCCTCTGAAGTTCTTTCTAACAACAAGTTTTGAAGGAAATTCTGTCTCCTTATCCCTTCTGAAAATGTGTTTTGAAAAACTTATTGTGTTTTTGAAACATGTTTTGCATTAATGATTTAGTAGATAGTGTGTTCAAGAGATTGCAAAGGTACTCTTTGAACACCACTGCAATGAAAAATAATTCACTGGAATGAAAAATACATGGAAATTACTGTAAAGAGAGTAGAAAACATGATTTCCTGCAGTCATGTCAAAACCTGTTTTAACATATGTATAATTAATATGTTACGAAAAAAAACCCTTAGTCCTCAGAAAACATTGGACTGAGCCTGTTTTGCGGGCAGAAAATACATCTAGAGGTAATCTAAATGTAAGAGACATGTCTTATCTGATTCCTTTAATTTAAGCCTTTGCATGGAAATTCTAAGTGTAAATAAAGAAGCAGAAATACAATTTCTAAAATGTCTAGTCCATATATAATGTGTAAGTAGAAGTGAGTGGCCCTCATAGGTGGACCTATGATGCATAGTAACTTTCACAGACAGGCAATGCTTGACAATGAAGTCTTATCCAAACTCTAGGAAAACACAGTCTTAACTAAGGATTGCAAGCTGAAGACAAGAAAATTCCGATTAGAAATGAGGTACGCAATTCTTGGAGAGAAAGTGAAAAAGTGCTGGATGAAATTTGGAGATAAGCAACTAAAGGAAGTGATGTGATTCTTCAGATTCAGACCAGAATTTTTTCCATGCAGGTTCAAGCATTTTAATTATGCACTCACCATAAAAATCCTTCATTCTTCAGTAGCCAGCTGAGGGGAGAAGGCATCTTACAAGGGTGGTTCTGGATCTCAGTGTCTTTAGGGCTGTCACTTACACAAGATACCAAGCAAGGTCAATTCAGGGGAAACTTGGTGAATTTAAGTTTTTTATATGGAATATCAGAACAGACAGTTCAGTTGTCTCAGATGGTTTTAAATATCTCTGTTCTACCTTTTCCATATTACACTGCAGCTTCTCATTTCTGCTTTGAAAGAGCTGTTTCTGGGGCTGATAGAGAAGTTCTGTGCTCCATTCCAGTCAGGTCTCTGTTTCTACTGCAGTAATGAGCAGCTATGCCAAAGAAGGCCTGCCCTGGCAGTTATTTTAAGTAGTCCATTCACTAAAACAAATGTAGAATAACAATTCAGAGACCACAGAAGAGTCATCAGCTAGTGACAATTTACCAGAACAAAGTTCAATATATACAAAGTGTTGACCTAGAAATGATTGTATAAGCCATTACTAATTTTCTGAGTCACCTAGGCAGATCTCCATTGGGTCTTAGATAATATCTTGTAGCTGAACTCAGAACTGCTAACACAAAGCTGTAGCAACTTCTCACCTAACAATTACTCATCCTCACTCTGTTGGGTGTAAATTTGATACGAAACATTCCTTGGTAGTTTCTGCCCCCATGCAGCCTACAGAACTTCTGTTCTGAGTGAACACTTAACGTCTTCAACATTTCTGTAGCCTTGAGGGAATAAACTTATTCAGATGAGCAGAACAAAAAGGCTGGTTCGTGCCCCAGCTCTTACTTCCCTTGAATTCCAAGCAGTCATCCATACAAATGTTGATTGTGATATGGATGTAAAGCAAACCATCGTTTTAGTGTGCTGCTTCTCAAAGCGTAAATGACTACATAATGGGAGTACTGAAAGAGGCCCAGTCAGCTACAAAGAGTAATCTGATATTGAGGTACAAAGTTCATATTTTACTTCAGATAAGTGAATTGTTTTCAGATATATCAAACACTTGACTAGTCAGTGAGAGGTTATTTATGAAATTAAATTGCATCTTTTGTTTAGAATAGAGTAGCCATAGAGATCTCAAAAAAAAGAAAAAAAATCTGAGCCTCAACTCCCTGCTTACTACAGTGATTAGCAAGCTGCATGTTTTCTTTCCTATCAAAAATTTGTCAAATTTTTTTCTCTGTAAGACTTTGAACATCAGATTTTCTTTGCCTTTCTGGCCTTAAGCACATGTTCAGCTGATTGGTTACAAGAAATTCTTTTACAGTCTCTGGCTAGGTGCCACCTTCCAGCTTGCTTTTCCACATTCTTGAAATGATCAGTCTGTTCCCCCTCTTCTGGGGGGATGAGACCTCGTGGTTCAATCACCTTTTAACTGAGTTTGCCGGAGCACAGAGAGTTTTCTTTTATCTGCCTAGGTACTGTTGCACATACACATGCCTAATACCTTTCTTAAATATACCTCGTTATTTTTTCACTAACTAAAAAGCAATACTATTTTGGAATTGCAGTTTCTTTTGCTCCTGCTACACTAAGCAATACTCTCTCTTTCTAGATATATATATACGCACATATATATATGTATTTATATAGGTCCTGTAATATTTATTTTTCTTCATATATTAGCATTAGTGCAAAACTCAATAGGTTTGACTGAGTTTTGTTATTTTCTGCATTCGTAATGACAAAACGACAGCAAGCTCAATGTAGATCCTGTCTCAGTCCATGCCAATATGCAGGAGTCTGGAATTTCCATTTTCAGTCTTCCAGTTGAAACTTCGCAAATCACTGATTTCTGATCTATTCCATTAGCTTTGGCAAAAAGCTTTCCATACAGAAGGTGGAGAATAAGAAATTATTCTTATTAATATGTTCTTATTATATATAAAATAATATAATTCTTATATTAATTATCCAGACCATCTTTGAGGAGATGACGATTCAAGGTCACTGTTTTGCCATACTTGTCAGTTTTTTCTAATAAATTCTTTTGGTTTATCTCCAGGTATTCAAGGAAGATATCACACAGATGCCCTGTAAGCTATAGGAAATTTTAATGCAGTATAAGAATTTTCCATTCTGCCCAGACTTGAGCATTGTTTTTTTCTATAAAAGGTTCTGAATTCTGAAAACATAATCTGGTTCTTTTGTTCCTGTAGGAAGGATCTTACATTTGTCAGCTGTATAATGTTTTTTCACTATATAAGTTGCCAGTAGATCAAGACTGTATCACTGACCCATGCTTTATTATAAGCATTACATTATTTATCACTATGTATGTTTTGGCATTCTCTTCACCAAATAGGATTAAAGTTTAATTTTTAATTCAGTGAGAAAAGCTTTTAATAGGTTAGGCTAACATACTCTTGATCATGTCCAGAAAGATAAATCATCATATCAATTAGCATAGTTTTATTATTCCTATGTATATTTACGTCTAAAATACATTATTAACTATTTTATTATGTGACAAAGCTGGCTTTGTGTACTTCTACTTCATCAGTCAAAATGTACTTCTACAAAATGTAGAAGCCAGTCAAATAACTTATAGCACTACTCTTAAAAATGTGCAGTAGAATGAAAGGTACAGTTACATGCAAAGCTTATTACCCAAGATGTAATCTAAAGCCATAAAATGATAAGAGGGAGCTTATAGTTGAGAATGTAGATGAAAGACAACTGTATATACAATTTATATATGCATATAAATTCACTTACATGGTTATATATATGCTTCACTATATATAATGATGTCTGAATTCATCTTAGATTGGTTATGATACTGAAATAGCTTTATGGATGAGTTTATAATGAAGTCAGCCAGAGGGATCCATGAATGAAAGAAGGATCACCAATCACCAACCCAGGGTAATGAAACATTCTCTGTCAAAAAAGTTGTCACTTAGGCATATACTTCCAATATTCAGTACTAGGTTTTCTCAAGACTGTCTACAATAAAACTGAAAGTTATAATTGAAATCACAACATATAAGAAACTTTAGAAAAACAGAGAAAAACGGTGAATTAGAGACTGACTGCAAGCCATCTCTAAATTGAGCTTAAAAATAATAATTTTAGTATCAAACAATATTTTCAATAAAGAAACATAAAGCACTAAGATGTCATCTAAAATACAAAATTGTAACCACCAGCTTTCAGAATGACTAACTAAATGACTGAGATGATTGAAAGAATGAAAAAATACAGAAAAATAAAAGAACTTGATAGGACACCAAAATAAAAGAGTTTTGAGGAAAACATTTTTGAGATATATAAGTAGAGAAAACAACTTAAATGTTATGGAGTTTTAAGAGTTATTCAAATAAAAATTTTATCTGGTAGAGAAAGCAGTGGTTTATGAACATAACAAATTTTTTATGTGACTAAAAGATCATAGAGTATTTTGAGTTGGAAGGGACCCACAAGGACCATTGAGTCCAACTCTTAAGTGAATGGCCCATACAGGGATAAAACCCACAACTTAGGTGTTATTTGCACCATGCTCCAACCACCTGAGTTAACCACAGGGACAAAAATCCCCCTGCATCATGATCTTCCTGTGCAACTGGTCTTCAATAACAATGACTCTTTAATTGAGCACAAAAAAAAAAAAAAAAAAGAAGATTTAACATGGAATTTCATTTGTTTAAAAAATAAATATTAAAATATAAATGGTCTACAGAAGTATGAAATTGGATTTAATGAGCCAGGAGGTCCCATTCATAATTATTATCCTAAGCTGCAGGGTCTAAAAAACCTTACCAGTTGTTACTCTTGTCCACTCACTGGGAGTGTATTTAATTGAAAGGCAGCAATTAATATCCTACACAGTAGTTACATAGCTACCACTGCATGATATGACAGCCAGTTATAAAGGACATAGACTGAATTTCATCCAGCAATTTGTAAGCAAAATATCCCACATCCTCTTAGGAATCCCATGGGCTTTTTTGTGGCCCAGGATTAGTCTTTGTCCCCATTCTGGTCAAAGTCCTAAAGTTCCCCAAGAGCTGCACATCATCATATTAGTGGAGCAATTATCAACTCAGCATTGTGTTTTCTTGGTTAATTTATGTTTTACTCCTTTTTAACTTCAGAGCTTTAGATATCTTCAAAAAGGTTGTGGCTTAACATTTGCTATGCCCATTACAGTTCCATTTTTCTAATATTTGTTGAACTAGGACTGTTTCACAATTCCACAGTTATATGCATTTAGTTCTGCTTTCCACCATTTTAGGTTCTTTAATTAAATCAAGCATATGCTACCTAAAGCTTAGGACTGTGAATAACAGGCAAAAATATTTTATGACATTGATTCTATCTCACTTTTTGAGAGCCAAGACCCATTTAGTTTTTTTGATTGCTCACACACAAAATAAAATAAAGTGAAGTTCCAGAAAGCCCAGCTGGAAAGAAAATGTTCATTTTTTTGTTTCCTTCTCAAGAAAAATTATATCATCTGGGTGATAGACCTTTTTTCCATAAGTCTGAACAACTTTTTACAATATTGAGCATGTCCACCAAGATCATCACAAGGTGAAAATCAAACCTATTTTAAAGAGGGTTCAGTAGATTCAGCCTTTTATGAAATCACATCCCTGATACTTTTGTCCATGTTACCCAATCTGTAAAATGAATTTTAATCCAATGACTCAAACTTTTAAGAGAATACCAATGTTTCATGCATTATGAATTTCATAACTAGAGTTTAAATGTTGGCTTAAAATATGATCATTTTGAAATGTATATAAAATTATATATTGCTTGTTAGAAATACATTAGGCCATATACTTTTATGGAATGACTCAGGCTTAAGAATCCATAAAATTCATAATCTTTCTGTGACATCTTTTAGATACATTCTGGGACACAACAATCCTTGTTTGGGCCTGAGCATCTCTGTATATGACACACATGACCACAGAAACAGGTTGCTAATTTTATAAAAACAAAATTCAAATATTATAGTAGAGAATAACAATTTTTGAATCATTACTCTTCTAGAACCTCAAAATAAAAATTTTCATGCTAATTCCAACAGGAAATATAGTTTTCCCCTAGACTACTTTGTGGTCAAATCTCACAGAATTTGTTGTGAAAAAAGGACAAAAGTCAAATATGGCACCCAATTTTAACTGAGATAGGAGCTCCAGATGAAAAAAAAAAAACCCACCCTCCTTTTGGATTTTTTCACAGTATATTTTTAAGGATCATCATGGTATTATAAATTCTGCAACTTTGACACATCAGTGAAAATAATGTATTTATTTTGAAATTTCTCTATAAGATGTATTTTGCCTGTAAATCCTGCCATGCAGGGGAGTTTATAGCACTAATGAAAATATAAGTGGAATAATAGTCTAGAGCTATGATTACTACATGTAGGATTTTGTGACTAAGCAACACCTACTAGTTAGTCAGTCTGGGTTTTTAATGTCTTTGAAGGAAACAGCTACCTGAATCATAAATTTACACTTTTACATGTTTCCCAAAATACTTTTAGCTCCAGAAATTTTCTGTAACACAGTTTGTGCTTTTCAACTACTTAATAATAATGAGAAGGGTTTTTTCTAACTTCTTGCTCATCTCAAAAGAAGTCCCGTGAACAAAAAAACAGCTAAGTGAGTTATATCTTCAATGCATGGTACCTGGTTGGGATTGGAAACAAAGGCAGAAGAGCTACTTAAAGAAATAAAGCTTGAGAATTTTTTTAACCTATTAAAAAGACCTTTAAGAGACACAGAAAAGGCTAATTAAGTGGAAAATTACCAAACAAAACTTTGCTACTTTTTTTTGCAAGGTTGCAGATTTTGGAAGACTTATTAAGCATTATTTATATTACAGCAACTTTCACAAGCACAGTTCTAATCTTCTTCAGCTCTGTATATGACTCAATTTCTTATGGTATGATTCTTCTGCTTTCCACACAGCTGTCTAGACAAGTAAATGATGTGGATACACTTCTCAAATCAACATACTGCCACTAAAAGATGTAATGAAATCCTAGACAATGTAAGTACAACAGTGAAGGCAGATTAGACTGAATATTTTCCCCCCGAAAACTGGAATTAGTAAGACTGATTTTAAACTACAACAAGATCTACTATTTATAAAAGACTTTGAGAAATACACACAGAAGAGGATAAAAAAAATGTAACGAGGGAATTCATAGAGAGGTCTATCTCTTTTCCTTGTCAAAAACAAGGTGTCTCATTATACGTGTTTAAGGACCTTGAGAAAAAAAATAGTAAACTACTAATCACTGACAAACAAAAGAAAGTTACTAACTGAAGATACACACTGAAAATAGTAATAATGTATAGGGTTTACTTTGTTGCTTTTGTTTTGGGGGAGGCGCTGCAGTGAGCTACTTTTTTTTTTTTTTTAGGTATGCTCTAATTAAATACAAGTTAGTGTGATCACTGTTGATCATAGTTTCATGACTAACAGGTAGCTATTAACTTTAAGTATCTATTGATATAATACTTCACACTATTAACCCTAGAGATGAGATTCTCACAGAAATTGAAGAAAAATATCAGCAAGAGCAGTAGATAAAAAATCAGTCTCTCAAAGGGACTGAAAGAAAAGATGCTCTTATATTTAGGAGATTGTAGGGAAGGAAGATCTGGAAAGGATGGCAATATTGTACTGTAATGAATGTAGTCTCCACTGAAGAGAGTTATTGAGATAATCACAACTTTACAATTCAGGGCCTGAATTATCTAACTTTGTCATGCAATGGATGGAGAATAGCGCCGCCCTTTGCTAGCACTTGGTTCGGAGCTGTATAATAAGGCCTGAAAAAATAGAGCCAGTGAAAATCTAGTTTTGCAATCAGTGGGGAAGACATGATCAGACCTCGACACACCAAAATTACCTTGTTTCTGATATAGGGAAGATTTTCCGATTGCTGGCAAAACATGAGTCAGGCACTCCCAATTCCTCCTACTGTGCACACAGGGCATACACAAAACAAACATCAGTTGTATGATTTGCACCTTTGTTACATCAACAGTAGCAAGTGATTTTTTCTCATCCACATGTGTCTGAGCAACAACATGGTTCTCACTGAAAGCGGAGGTGGGGAGACCCCATTTATCAGTACCAGCTGAGACTGGCTCATTTGGCAAGTTCACAAAGATTGGGGATGAATTTCCAGAGCAATGAAATAGAGCTATTCCTCTAGGAGGCATCAAAATGTGAAGTCCATATTTTTATGACTAAATACAACCACATACTTGAGGAAGAAGTAGTAGCTCCTTTGGTCATCTGTAAGGAATAGGATGGGTCTACAGTAACATTTGTCAATGGACATCAGGAGTGTCATCTGATGACAAAAACCTACCAATTGGTAGGAATTAACCAGCTGGAACAATTCGCTTGCCAAACAAGCTCAGCTGCAGCATCAGAGTCAAATGAGGCCATCAGAGCTGCTCTGAATAAGCATCTGTGCAAGACTATTTTTAAATAAGATAGAAGTAACAATATCTAGAGAAAATAATCTAAATAAGATTTCTCACATGATTAGGAGATAGCCATTTCTCCCTGCAATATTTATGAAGATAGATCTGTCTTCCTCTAAGTTTCAAAACTTCTCTTCTGTACTCAGCCCTATAAGAGGATCTTTCAGGCATTGTCCAAGCCTTAAGAGAAATCTCTTCTTAGTTTCAACTTCAAGAAGCAGAATACATTGAAACTGAACTGAGACAAGATGTTAAGGTTGGTGCTATAACTTTTTGTAATTGCTTATGGTCTCTCCCCCTTTATCTTTTTCCTCCTTGATCCTGCATCACGAAAGGTATTTGTTTCACAAAGTCGTTTCTGAGAAAATATAAAACAGCAAAAATACAACAAAGCCTCTGCAACAGACATTAGCATGAGTACAACATATAATTAAATTGTGGAATTCACTTTCCCAAAACATTACTAAGGTGCACTCTTGAAATGGATTATATATTTGTTATTGTAAAAATCAACTTTTACAGATACTTACAGGTATAAAACTACAGGGCTTGTCAAGAAATAATTCAGTTTTACAGGATCTTTCATACACTTGCCAATTTAGTGCTAATTTTATACAAAAAGAAATTAAATGCTACATAAAAACATAAGTCAGTTTCATAATCCAAATTATTTTATAGTCATGGTAAAAAGGTCGTTATAAATCTAAGCATGGATGACATACTCTTACCAACAAATGCTATATCCTAGACTGACAACTTCACTATTTGTCATTTTCTCACATACAGCTCCTCAGTCTATAGACTGTATGTCATCCTGCTGCTCTTGCTTACAAATTCCAAGGAGGAAACACCTCATTGTCAACATTAATTATATATTTCTTAAGGATTTGAAGCGGGGTTTATTTTATCAAAAACACTACATTTTTTGTTAGTGTGTTGGTTTGCCCTGTGAAATGAACTGAATGTATTTCGACTGGAAATAACACTGTTAGACTTTTCCCTACTTTAATTCCACAGATTACCTTGTTTCTTTAAGAACCTCCCAAGTAACACTGATAGCCCAGTCTGTCTGTGTCTAAGACTGCCACTGACCAGTCATTCATCTGTTGAGGGTTGTAGTCTTTTATATTGAGTAAAATTTACAAACACAGGCTTTCTAGTCCATTATTCTACTGAATGAAGTTTACCAGATAGATGAAATCAAAAGACACTTGTAAAATGCTTTCCAGGAAGCTAGGCTATAATGACTGGTCTGTGATAAAAAGTGATCAAGATATAGCTTGAAGCATGGAATTTGATTATTCTCAAACACAGAAGTAAACCAATAAAACACAGCTAATATAATCTATGCAGTAGACTGCATTACCTATGCTATGATTTATACATAACCCTGAAGCAGAAAGAGAACAAAGGAGCAAAAAAATTTTTTCCTCATTTAAAAGAAGCATCTTTTCCTCCAAGTATCTTAGTGACCAAAAATTCATATCAAGTGCCTCAAGCACACGATATTTATGTGTAGTAAGGGTCTCCAGATACCATTTCTAAACCTCCCCTTGATAACAAAATACTGAGTACACTCAATAGTTCTGTGTTATACCTATTTAATAATGTTATGTCAGTAAAAATCACAAGTTAAACACAAGCCCAGAAATGCTTTACATTGGGAAATTTCTTCTAGCTCTAAGTCAGGACTAAAATAATTACTGGATATTTTAATAATCAAGTTATACTCCTTATTGAGCAGAGTAATTATAAACAAAGAATATCTTGTGCATTTTATTAGTTATTTTATAAAGTAAGAAGAATTGTATCAGAGTGACAAAGTATCAAAGTATTGTAGAATTTTCTTACTAAATGAAGGAGGGAAATTTTCCAGAGAATGATGCCTTGATGGGGCTGCCTAAAAATAGAGGCTAGAGAAAATCAGGAGATTGAAAGCGAGTATATTTATTGAAGGGCCTTCAGGTACCCTTTGGGCAGTCAAATGCTCTAGGGGTTACACCCAAAATGGATGACCAGTCACGAGTTTTTCATACCTTTATAAATTTGTTCCACTTGCGTATCAGGGGATAATTCTCCAATTACAGCTTCAGGTAATGAAGTCACCCTCAGTTTGCTCCCCCTAAATCCACTTTGTGTACATACTTCAGGGCCTGAGAGAGTAAGGTGTGCTTGAAATTCAGGCCTAGAGAGGATTTGTTTTGTCTGACCAGAATGGGACAACAGTAGCTAACAGGCTATATGGAGCTATACACTAAAGCATTACAGGATATGAAAATATAAAAGGTAAAATCCTAAGGCATCAAGAACATAACAGAAAATCAACAAAAGTTTCATCACTTCTCAAAGTCTGCAAGCTGAATCTCGACTTAGAAGCCTTCATCCTCTTCCTGTGAGGTCATCTCTGAACAGTCCTGAATTTCTGCTTCTCTGAATCTATTTGAGTCCTCTGATTTCTCCCTTTCTCCCTCTTTTAAATATATTAACCTCCCTACTCAAAATACTGTCTTTCAAAGCTCCCAAACCACACAGTTTCAATACCCCAGGAGGTTTTCATGTTGCTGTTTTAGTGGTCCTGTGTTATGTTTGGATGAGTTGTTTGTTGTTGAGGTTTTGAGACTTTTTTTGTTGTTTTGGTTTTTGTTTGGGTTGTTTGTTTGTCTTTTTTAATTAGCCCCCTTGTTTTCTCATTTTTATCTAAAAGAAGATTTCATTTGCATCTGTATTTGATATAGCTTAGAGTATTTATAGTACTATATCATCATGGACAAAAGGGGCTAACAGAGACCTGAGGAGGGATTTCTTTGTGCAGTTCAAATGCATTACTTCTTGCTTCACCCACCATGTAAACAAATAACAGATTACACCCTCCTTCTTATTGCAGTTTTGTAGGTTATGTCCTGAACTGTTTCCTTGGCTCTCTTAAACTGGGCTAGCAATCACTTAAGCAATGAGCTCAAAGGTACTAATGGCTGAAAGCCTAATCCCTGCAGTTTACCCTTGCACCGTCCAAACTGCAGCTTTGTTCATATGTCTGATTGGATGCTTGCTTTTTAGCAACACCCTGTGTGCTTTTGACTCAGTTTGTGGTCTATATTATTTACTTTTTCTGCTGATCTTGCACATGCCCAAAGGTTTTCAGATCTTATATTTAGCAGCTGATTGTTTCCACATACATTTTTCCAAGTAAAACAGTTAAAAAAATGTTTCATACACTATCAGAGAAAGCCTACTCTCTAAACCCAAGTATTTTCTAAAAGAAGGCTGGAAATTGCTGGTTTTCTTACAATTCCTAAAATTAAATCCATTACTTATCTCAAGACTCACAAGTAAGAATTACTTGATTTGTTGACAAAAAAAAGACTAAGTATTAAGGAACCCATGATATACATGGCTTGTCCAAACAGACTGAACAGAGAAAATGCTAATCTGAGTCCCAGTTTCTTAATAGGGACCCAGTCTTGGTCACTATGGATATCATATTAGACACCCAAAGTGTCTGCTCCTGGGTCAGAGCAAGTATTGTGTGACAGTGACATCCCCCCGCCTTTACATTAAGCCGTTTTCAGGAGTAATAAACAGTGTCAATTGTTACAGAATTGTTTATTGCCCAGTTATTCTCTACCTCCTTTGTCATAAAGGCACAATTTGGATGAAACATCCCTTGGGTCTGTTCTGGCATAGAGAGCGCCTTTAAGACTATACTGTGTTGATTAACCAGATTTTAATCTTAATTGTAGCCCTCAAACTCAAAACAACCTCATGTGATTTCAGGGATGTCAGCATTCACAGCAGCAGCAACATAGAAACCAAGCCACTCCTCCCCTCCCCCAGGGGCAATCTGGCTATGGCACTCTCAATTCTATTATCACTTCTGTTCTTGCCAAAAAAATGCCAAAAAATCTTTTTAAAAAATCAGAAACATTAATTCTCAGATACTTCCAGATAGATTTTTGGCTCAACATCTGAAATATTTATTAACTGACCAAAAATATTCTCTTGCAAGACAAACATTTTTATTTTTCAATTGTAAAATCAGGTATTGAAGAATTTTAGGATTAATGCTATGTGCTGTCACAGGTTAATGGAGCAGACAAAGTCTAAAATCAATCATCCTTACTGTGAAAATGCATTCATTAGTACAGCTAAAGAAACCACATCATCTTTAATTCCAAAGTCAATTTAAAATTAAATTGGCATAATAGTTTGATAAAATATTTCAGGCCTTAGAGGACACTGTTTAATGGTAGGGGTAGTAAAGAATGAATTTTTATAGCAATGGAACATTCTCTATAGCTTCTGGGGTTGTAACATTGGAAAGTAAAAATAATCCAATCAGTTTTGACAGGGTGCTTGCTACACATGCACAAACTCTGCTCTACTAATCCTGATATGCAGGTTGATCCAATATCAGCCATCCTGGGAGCTGGAAAAGGCAATTCTGTTGACTTCTTTCTCAGAAAACAGACTGCTTGCTGAAAACTCTGGAGACACCCCACTCCATTAGCAAACAAGTTCAACCTTGCTTGCAATGAATGAAATTAGAGTAAACAAAGACACAGAAAGCATCAAGGCCAAACTGGAGCAACAGTCTGTTAGTCCAGGATCCCAAAGAATCCACAACTACATTAGCTGGTTTTATGTTTTTAGTGCAGAAAGCTCATAATCAGCTTTGCAGTTTTCATACAGAAAGATGGTATGTAAGGAAAGGAACTGTTCAGCAAAACCTGTTAGAAACAATGTTCACATGGCCCTGCCTGGTCACTCTGATTCATAATCACATCACTCTATTTTTCAGCTCAGAAGAATGCAACAAGAAAGGAGGCTCCTTACTGGCTACAAACTATTAAACTATAAAAATCTATAAAGTATAAGACTCTAACAAGTCCTTTTGCTAAAGTAACATCCTATCTACTTCACAGGTGACAACTCATCTGAAGAGGAAATCCCGGGAAAATCTATCAACCCACAGGTTAATCTGTGTGACATTGTAGCACATTCCTAATAATTCTTCCAAAACTGATCCTTCTTATCCCTGATTAACCACATTTCTCATAAATGTAGCTAAAATAAGGGTGAATGCTTGCCTTTCTGTTGACCTTGAAGGAATCCCAGGAAGTCACAATGATTTTCTTTTGGGATGTGAAAACATTGATAAAATGCATATCTTGTTCAAGAAAAACTTTTTAAAGAATATTAAACCAACAAGGCACACTTTAGTCCTTTGAAAGAGAGTAAATAGCCTTACTGACTAAAAAGGAAAAAAAAACATTTTTTAATTATTCAGACAAAACATGACTAACATGACCAGAAATGGAAACATCCTTATCTGAAACCTTTTTCTGAAGTAACTCCAGTGGTGGATTTTTTAAAGAACAAGCACTACTGAACATCTCTTAAACAGATGCCAGGAAAATCATTCTAGGAAAGAATTTTATATTCTGCAAGTGATCATGTAATGACACTAGTTTATCTTTCCATTTATGCTTAATAATCCCTAAGACACGGTGGATAATTTACACCATTGAAACCTCAACCTGCCATAATTTCATTTCTAGTCCTTAGTGAGCCAATTACACAAATTCCTTCTTACTTTTTTTCTTTAACTGACCGTCTTTAATGCATATTGATCTGATGGTGTACAGTATATAAATCTGTCTCTCATCTGTGGAGAGGGGATGAAAAAAAACTTACAATTGACAAGACAAACTTGAGTAGTTTAACCTAATCAATCTATCTAATCAAATGTCACTCACACTTACTGTCACTCTTGAAGCATCTCCTGCGTTTAATTCATGAGCAGTATTAACAGTCACCCCAAAACCTCTGAGAATAAAAGGTAGGCCTCAGGTTCAAACTAAAAATCCTAAGGACGTGCAACAACATAAATGTAAATGTATAATCAAAGAAAAGGTTTCACCCTGTTTCTTATGCACCTATTAAAAAAAACCTTTTAGATTATACAAACTAAATTAAAATGAACAAGTACTATACAGATTTGTGCATAACATAGAACAATGGGATGAAAACAATTAATGCTTCTTTCCAGATCCAAGCTGATTAAGACTAAAGAGAATTACTCTCTCATGAATAGTTGACAACTTGTAGGAATACACTGTATTTTGCTTAGATTTCATCCTATTCAGCTAGGCCGCAATTTACTGTCAATGTCAGAGGTATGATCAAGGAATGAATGGGCAGGGAAAGTCAATACCATTTTGTCAAAATATTAATTTTGGGATCAAAAACTGTGAGGATACGTGTGCTACTTAATATGTTTGTCCTGTTATTTTTAAAACATTTCTTAAGAACCTACATTTTTCATATGCATTTAGAAAAGCCTGCTTGAAAGGAAATGTTCTCTACATTTGCTTTCTAACTATTTCTCTGCTATGATGGATCACAAGTAGAAAGAGTGTATTCAGTAAGTATTTGTGTCAGTTGTGAACTAAATTACTCACAAATAATTCTTGACATTATTCAAGTGGTGTTAAGTCTGAGTAATGACAAAGACTGGAAAGGACCCTGTTTTTGGCTGTCACGATCCATTACTACAGCACGTATCTTTCCAAGACGTTTAAGATTACGAACATCTCTACAGCAAATGCACTGGCCTTGGTTTGAGCCATTAGATATTTCCTGGATGTGTGTTAACACAGCCAAGAGCTATTTCAGGCTCTGCCCATAAAGTTCTAAGGAATAACCTGAAAATACTTGAGCTGTTTGAGTAAAACAGGGGCTTAGATTAGCTTTCAGGGGAAGTTAACAGCCTCAAATCAAAATTTACTAAAATACCTAAAAAAGAAGTTCCACATATAGCAAAACAGTCAATAATTTAGGATTCATTAATTTAATTCAAAGACTACACTTTCTCCAGCATGTTCAGATTTTCAGGAGAAATTCCCAACACACAAGTGTTTTTATTAGTAGCTTTTGTCCCAAGGCACCTCTGGTCTCATCTTACTGGTGTTTTGGTACTCACTTTCTCAGAGACACACTTCATGCTACTGTCTAGATATAGCTCATACATTCCTCTTAGTGCCTTATTCTTCCCAGCCTCTTTCACTGTAAGATAAAATAGCAGCTTATTAAAAAGTCTTGTACCTCCATAAACATGGGCTATGATCTCCAGCAGCCTCAATAGGTACTACTTTATTTATAGGGGTCATGTCTCCCCATCAGAGAAGACAGGTCAGATCAAAGGACTCAGTTCTGTCTTCAAATTTGTAATCAGTCACCGGAATCAGCTTCAAGCATTTTGCTAAGAGGAATTCAAAGCATTACACACCTTGTAATAATTACAGAATGACTCTACCAAATCATGAAATAGCAAAATCTCAAAATAAACAACTAAACCACCATAAGGACTAATATCAGCTCAGCTGCAGATATTTTTCTGCCCCATCCGGTGCTAGAGGAAGCAGGTTTCCTCTTCATGCTGAGTACATAGAGCTTTGACTCATATTACCAGGAAGGCTGAAAGGAGAGGCCTCCCCCAAGCTTCTGAACTCATCTGGTATCTACTCACACAAAGACATCAATGTTCTGAGACAAATTAGCCCCTGGAATGTTTTTGTTTTCAAAACAGTGTTCTGAAAAGGCAGTGTTTGCCACACATCTGGAAAAAGTGCTCATAGGTTAAGGATGAAAACGGGAAAGTCTTGAGAAAATAAAACATGAAAAGGGGCAGACTGGGTGGGAAAACTGCTGCAGACTGAGTGAGGGGATGAAAGGGAGCTATCCTATCAGGAGGATATCTTGCAGAGAAGCTTACAAAGATAGCATTTTCTTCTGGGGCTTGGAGATGCTTCGCTTGACACACTTCACTCCCCAGCAGAGTGGGAGGACAGCTAACTTGAGAATTTATATGAAAGTGAAATCTTTGAGATATAAATACATAGAAAAGATCACAGAAATTTTACACAGGTTTGGTTGGGTGTTTTGGGTTTTTTTAAAGACATCCTTTTTTGCTAGAGAAATACCTTACTACATTCTGATTGTAGGGCATAATGGGTGGGAGAAAAGAAAGAAGATACAGAGACCTTAAGTGCCATTTTCTTCTGGCCTGCTTTTTTGTCTGTGGTCTTCCTAACTGTACTTAGTAGTAAACTGTAAGTAGTAAACTTTATAAACAAACAATATGTGAGGTGTACTGTAGTACATAATATTCCCATAATCAGTAGTGCACTGCCTGCTGCAGCCTTTTCTCCAGCCTATCACCAGACCTCAAGCCTTCACCTGAAGTTCAGCTGATAGTTATGAACGCCTTCAAAGTTCTTGAAGTCCTTCCAAACAGTCAAATGCACTTTACTAAAAGTGAAGTTGAAGCTCATTGCTAATAATCAAAATACTGCCATTGCTAGAAAAATCATCTTGCTTAGATTTCCAATATGGTCTTCACAATTGGTTTCATATGATCTGACCGCTCCCATCTGTAAAGACATACACAGATCTTTCTGTTATTGCTGTGCATACAGAAAAATAAAACTAGGCAGCCATCCAGCATTTATAGAAATATGATCTGTAATGAAGTGGAGGGAAAAAAACATGCTAATGCTATATAAATACAAAAACAATAAGTTGTCTGGTAAGGCACTAATTAATAACCAGTAAGCTCAAGGATATTTATTAGCTTGCAGATATTACTGTAATATAAGAAAAAAATTTCATCCATGAACAGGACTTAAAGAAAAGGTCAGAAAAACAATCACCTTCCATCACAATTATGCCAGACAAGTTATCAATATATGAAAAGGACTCCAAGCACAATGGTAAATCTCAAGAACGGTTCTATCAATTCTGTGAAATGATAAATTCCACAATCAGGAAAATAATTTAAAACATGTATCAATACAATATACACAGAGAGGAAAAAAACCAATGAAAACGAAATCATAGTCTGTTGAAAACTCTAGTAAAAATCAGCAGTTCACCTACAAGGCAAAGACTCTCGACATCTGATTTTAAGGACAGAGGTGAGAATTAGATTGTCTGCATGCTATAATCTAAGTATTTTAATTACCTATTATATCTATAATAGATATATAATCTATACTATTGACAGAGAGCCTATGTGACCTATATCATTTCAGTAAAACGTGCACTTGATTTGAAAGCAGAAAGGTACAATCTACCACTTTTCTAAACAGTTTATTCTCTTACTTTGTTGGAAAAGGCTGATCTGGATATCCATAGACTGGCAAGAACTTGAATTTCAGTCTACCATTTCAGAGTTCCAGTCAGACTATCTCTCCATAACGGTCAATAAATATAAAGAAGTTCATCTCTATCCCACACCCAAAGCACTATTTCAAGGGAAAAGATTGAATAAACATGGAAAAGTCTTGAGACTTCAGCCTAGAAACAAGGAGAAAAAGGCAGAGGGGCAGAATCAAACAAAAACCTTCTCTGTTTTTCTTATTGACCAGCTAAGGTACCTAATCTATTTTTTTCTCCCATGTCCCTCCCCAGATTAGAGTCTTTACTGTTGAGAAGCTTGCTCGTGGTGTCTATCTCTCCAGGACATTGCACAAGAAATCTGTTTGTCCAACGTTTTAAAAATCAAGACAATTGCCATGCAAAGAAGAGGAACAGAAATAATGACTTTTATTGCTCTTAAGAGTTTTCACTTTCAGCATTTTAGTTCAATTTTTACCTTTGCACAGGACAGAAAAGTGTCTGTTGATGTGGATGCCATACTGTCTGGTGTTCCTTTTAATCCTGTCATTAATCAATATGTACTAGCACCTGATAAGCCTCCGTTAGTAAAGGTGGCCTTGGTAACAACAGTCCATGACAGATATGTCCAGATAATTTCATCATATGCACATTTTTAGCTCATCAAATCAAGTATATGTTCTTCTATATACTTCTTGAAACTCAGAAAAAAACATACCAGAAGTGTAAATTTCCTGGAAACTGGTCAACACTTACATGTTCTCCTTACGTTACATTTCACGCAACGTTTTCTGCTGGTTATGTGCTCATCTAATAGTTTTTTATCAGAAATTTCTCATATAATGCAGTGCCATTGTTCAAAATAAGTGGTAATATCAGTTTATTTCATCTTGTTTTGGAAACAAAAGAACATTTTTTAAAGAGGGAAGAATAAAATCTAAGCACAGATGAATAAAGGAGAGCATGATGCACAATATTAATGCGGAGGTGAGGGATGAATAAGAATCAAAGTTGACATTAACTAGTCTTGTATCCAGCACACCAATAATAACTCACTAAAAATCAAGAAGCTGAGAAAAATGCTTGAAATGCATTGTATATATGTTACATGTATGTGTTCATATTAGGAGTCCTTCACAAATAAATCTCTTACTTTACCTAAGAACGGAAATGTAACTGAGCCTTTATACAGAGACAAATCCTGTTTTGAGCTGTTTCCCCCTGCTAATTTTATTTGTTTCACAGATCTAGTCAAAACCCAGATGGGGGATGAGGACAATGTACAAAAAATTGTTCCTTGTAAACATTGCTAGCAGAGGTTGAACATCAGCTGAAAACCCAAAGACCATTTCCTTAGGTCTAAGTCCAGTCTGAACAAGTGGTTCACTGTGAACTATGAAAACCTGAGCTAGTCTTTCTTTCATGTGCAGAATAGCTTTTGCAAAATGAAGACTAGCATCTGTCAGTGGTTTTAAACCTGTGCTAATAAGTAAACCTCAAATATTTTCCTCAGTTGTGTTGGACTAGTACAGTATATTTCACTTCAACCAAGTGTATCAATTGGATAAATTAATCTCTTTTTCATGCTACCACAGAAAAATGCAAAGGGCTTAAATCCATCTCCTAGCTTTATCTGTGCTAAAATGCAATGTATTCTGGTGATTGCCTCAAATTCTCTTTAGGTATTAGTAGAGATTCAGACACAACAGGGCTGACACAAGCAAGGCTAGCCTGCTCCAAGACATACATATTCAGTCCACCCCCTTTTCACTGCTGTGATGGCAGAAGCTGGATTAAAGTCAATCTCTCCTGCACGTCCAGCAAAACTATTTTTCGCCTGACTGGCATACATGGAATATACCTCTTAACCATCTGTTTCTTGCTTCTGTTATAGGAACTGGTCAAGAGCGCAGCTCAATTGCTCCAGGCTTTAGTTACCTCCAAAAGGTACAAACCATTCTACAGAGCAATCAGAAAAACTGGAGTTATTGAAACTTCTCCACATGTTAGGCCAGGGCCTTAACATACAGAGGGTTGAGTTGCAGAAGTGCTGAACCCCATCTGCCCCTAACACCGGTAGAAACAGCTTTTGCTCACTGTCTTGAGAATTAGGTCACTGCATTGTAAGTTTTTGTGTAATGCTTAATATTTAAGAAAAATCATTCTTACTTTCCTGCTCAAGACAAAAATGATGCACTAAACAACAATCTGAAGGAAAACTTTTTCCAGAACATAACAGCAAAGGCACCAAGATTGTCCTTGTCTTCCCAAGCTGCATGGGGATCAGATGACACATATGCACTGCACCTCTGGGAACAGCAAGGACCACTGTCCCCTCAGCAGCTGGGTGCCGAGGGGAGCAGGAGCCTAAGACAACAGACAAGACCCAGTGCTGGCAACAGGAACCACCAGCATGGCAAGGAGAAAGCCCAGTCAGTGACAAAAAACACTGGGGACAGAGAGAGGGCTGGAGACAACACAACATGTCTAAACAAGGGGTCTAACAACACTAACGGGTTCACATCAGAAAATGATTGAATTCACAAACCTGAGCTTAAATGAGACCATTTCAGGGATGGATGCCTCAGAGGAGTCAGATCAGGGCCAGTAAAGCCTATTAGCATGCTCTGGGCCCTGCCACTGTAAGATATTGTCGCTGCCTCTTACTGCAGTGAGAAGGATTTAGAAAAAAAAAAAACAACAAACCAACAAACAAACGCAGAAACCTAATTTCTGTGTCTGTTTCCTCTTAAGTGTTTTGTATTGTTCATCTTCTCTCTGCTGAGGACACAAGGTCTACAGCTCTCAGAGAAATTAAAAGAAAAACACAGACTTAGCCCTTTAAAAAATAAAAGCTCAAATGAAAATAGTCCAGCAGGTCATCTCCGTAATGCCTAAATTATTTGAACAGCTGTATATCAAAGCTAGCAGAATTGTCTCCTTTAGTTAGCTGTGAAGCATTTTAAATAAAAGTCTGAAAATGTCAAAACATTTTATATTTAGTCTATACAAGTGCAGATTCAATGGCATGTGTGGGGAAAATATTTCTTAATTTCTCTCTATTTACAGTGAACAACTGCATGCCCAGCAGCTTTTTCTCTACTTGGATTTTTTGACAGTTAATTCCCAGTAAATATTGTTTAACTGGTGATAACATCCATGGGAATGACATTGTTGTCAAGGGTTCAGGAGCTTACAGTCTCATTTCATGTCTGACTGGGTGTGAGCAGTCTCAGGTTACAGTTTAACTGTTGTTTTGGACTGTAGAGCTTCAGTTTTTAGGCACGAGCAGACCTCACTACAGTTCAGGCCATTGATAATTTTTCCCAGCACCCTCATTGTTACAGATGTGACCGCATGGGATTCTTGGAAGAATATGGAGAACAAGAGACAGTTCCCCAATATTATACACTAAAGATCACAAATATTATCATAGGTATTAAGATTTAAAAGAGGTTTCAGATGTGTTTTGGTTTTGATGTGTTTTCCCCCTCTAACACTCAATTTATAGCCCAGATCAGATGAGAAATACTGGCCGTGACCCATGTTTGAAATCAAAGAAACAAATACAATGATTATGCCTTTTAAAGGAGGGATCTTGGCATAGTGCTCTGTCCTCCTCTTCATGAAAAACAACCAAATCATGCCAGATCTCTGGAGATGGATCTGTAAGAGAGTTTGATTGCCAGGGAGAGATAGCAGAGGTGCCTGCCACCTTCTATGAGGTGGCAGGCACCTCTGCCACCTCTTCACAACTAGTTTCTTGGTTGGTACTGAAGCAGAAAAAGGCAAAATTATATTTGCCCTCTTTATTTTGAGGATTTTGACATACCCAGAGAAGGAACTCGCTTCTGTTGTAACCATTTTTTGAATAACAAGAAAATTTCTGCCACTTTCTCATTTCCACATTTAAAGCCAGTTATGCTCTGGCATTACAAAAGCACAAAATCTCTGAATATTCTGAGCTGGGAAGGGACTCATGAGGATCAGTGAAGTCCAACTCCTGCAAAGGACAGTCCAAAGAATCATACCATATGCCTGAGAACATTGTCCAAATGCTTCTTAAGCTCTGTCAGGCTTGGTGCTGTGACCACTTCCCTGGGGAGCCTGTTCCAGTGCCCAGCCACCCTCTGGGTGATAAAGCTTTTCCTAATATCCAAACTAAACCTCCTCTGACACACATTCAGGCCATTCCCTCAGTTCTGTCACTGGGCACCACAGAGATGAGATCAGTGCCTGCCCCTACACTTCCCATCACAAGGAAGTTGTAACTGCAGTGAGATCTCACTTCAGTCTCCTCTTGTCCAGGCTGAACCGACCAAGAGACCTCAGCCACTCCTCACATGGCTTCCCCTCCAGACCCTTCATCATCCTTGCTGTCCTCCTCTGAATGCTCTCTAATAGTTTAATGTTTTCTTATATTATGATGCACAAAATTGCACACAAGATTCAAGGTGAGGCTGCCCCAGCCCAGAGCAGAGCGGGACAATCCCCTCCCTTGCCCGGCTGGTGATGCTGGGCCTGATGAACCCCAGGACATGTTTGGCCCTCCTGCCTGCCAGGGCACTGCTGACTCATGTTCAATTTGCCATCGACCACAACCCCCAGGTCCCTTTCTGTGGTGCTACTCTCCAGCCTCTCCCTCCCCAGCCTGTCATACATCCAGAGCTCCCCATTCCAGGTGCAGAATCTGTCACTTGTCTTTGTTAAACTTCATACCTCATACAGTTGGCGATTGCCCAGCCCTCTGATTTGTTGATGTCTCTTTGCAGAGCCTCTCATTAAGGGAGTCAGCAGCTCCTCCTAATCTTCTATCATCTACAAAGTTGCTTAGTATCCCTTCAAGTCCTGCATTCAATTTGTTAATGAAGAGGTTGAAGAGAGCTGGGCCTAAGATGGAGGCCTGCAGAACCCCACTAGTGCCTGAATGGCAGCAGCACCCATTCAATGTAACCCTTTGTGCCTGACCCACGAACCACTCACTCACCCATCACAGGATGTTTTTATGCAGCTGAAGGCTGGACATTTTTTCCAGAAGGATATCATGAGAGAGAGTATCAAAAGCTTTGCTGAAATTCAAGATTGCGTCAACTGGCTTCTCTTGATCAACTAGGGGGTTTACCTGGTCATAAAAGAAAATCAGGTTTGATATGCAGGACTTTCCCCTCAGGAAGCCGTGCTGGGCGATGACTGTGTTGTCCTTCAGGCGTTTTTCAATACCCCCCCAGAATAATCTTTTCCATAACTTACCAGGCACTGAAGTGAGACTAACAGGCCTGTAAAAATTAAACCCATCTGAATTTTTCCTGACTCTGCTTTGCACTATGACTCAGAAGCCAACCCCAAAATATTTCACAGAATCAGAGAGAAAGATTTAGGCTGCGGTTTGAAGGAAATGTAAATATAATACTTCATTATCTTTATTCACACAAAATTATCTGTTTAAAATGAGATTACAAAAATGGGGAAAGAGCAATGAAGAAAAAGTAACAAGATAGAAACACTTCAGGATGGAAAGAATCCAAGGAAGGCTAGATACAATTATTAAGACAATGATACAATGGGTCTAAGTATATTTTTTTCTGTTCTCAGACAGCCAAAATTCAGGAGCTGGATGCAAACCTTGCCAATATGATGAAACTAGCTTTAAATCCTTCAGAGAATCACTATAATGCTATTGATGTACTTTAGTTTTGTTGTTTTGGGTGGTTTTTTTTCCTTTGCCTAGTTTCTTTTTTACCTTTTAGGACGTGACAGAATTCTCAGACATATCCTGTAGATGTTTTTCCCCTCCTAAGAAAGCTGCAATTCATAAAATTTAGTATGACCCCAGAAGTTTTTAGGACAAATAGCAGATATCATATAATCTTGAGAGTATGTGTCAGTGGATTCATGAGAATCCAAGTAGCTATACGGAAAGATTTTCCTTCCTAAGAAGATGGTATAGGGAGTTGTGTGATGTGAGGTCCAGCATGCTGATGGGGCGCTACACTTCAAAGGAAGGACACTTGAATTAAATAAGGCAAAGACACACTTGATTCTGAAATGAACTGACAGAAACTCATCTTGCCTTGAAGATTATCTTAACAGTTTTCCTAAATTTTTTATGCATACTGTATTCATGTTACTTTCAAGTTACTTTTATGATAAATACAAGTGCTAAACTTCTTTTTTTTTTTTTTTTGCTCTACAGAGGTACTTTTGTGTCCAATTAGTTTGGTACTACAGTTTGCTCTAATTAGCCTGGAAATACACATCATAGTTAATTACACTGTTCACCATTCGAGAGGCTGGAAATAATTATATATGTCTTCATTACTCAACTGGCCTGGAAAAGGTATGTACATTTCAAGCATTAGTCCTGAAATGCTCTTTCAGATGCTGGAAGTCGATTTCATCAAAACTTTCAAAAAAGCCTGAATATGTTGTCGGAAATACACAGCAATAGTCAAAAAAATGAGCCATATGGAGTAATATAAAATATACTCTTTCCTTAAAGGAACTGAATATCTCTGTGGAACATCAAACAAAACAAAAAACCCCAAAGAGACTGTGTGAAAAATATAAATTTAATAGCAATGGAGGATACTTAACATAAACAATAATATATAAGCAATGAAGTTAATTGAAACTACAAATACAGAAAATTTCGAAAATCAAGCCAGCAATTTTTTTTTCAGATTTGTCAAATAATTTAAATTAAACAGTTTCACTACAAAATAGTGCACTGTGACATCTGAACAGGATATTATCTTTGTTAAATAATTCCATTTTTGATAGCCATGCCCTAAATGTCCTCTGATTTAGCTGCAGTTTTATTTTTACCAAAGGCCTGAGTTTACAAAGGATTTAGGTAACTTTGAAAAATGGGTGCACAGGCTCCCTGCAGAGAGCATTCAGAGAGACAGAGCCCTCACAGCAGCACACTAAAAGGCAGTCATGGGGTATGGAACCACTCAGTGTCCCCCAGCTCAACAATCACTACATAATAATTAGCTGAGACGGAGTCACTGTGTTCAGGCACACATCAGAAATGCCACCCACACCTAGGTCCCAGTGGTGTGTACCTGCCATATCTCACCTCCAGCCCTGAGCATCCTCCTGGAGGGAAAATTGGTTTGTTCCTTTCACTGAATCAGACAGGATAAGGCTGGAAGGGACCACGGTGGGGTCATCTGGTCCAACCTCCCTTTCCTTACACTGAGGTGGCAGGTTTTACTTTAAAAATAACCCACAGAACCAGGTCATCATTATGGGAGTGTAAGCTTTTCATTTTGGACAGCCAGGTCTGTCCTGAATTGCCTGAGATGTATATCTTTGACCTCCTCAGCTGGTCTGCTCACCTCTACTGCAGGTGCACCCAGCATTGGACACTTAGAGATAACCTCTTGAAGGATTTTCACTCTTTTACATGAAATCTGAATCAAACAGTAAAGAGCTTTTAGATAATCAACTCTTAGAGCTGGAAGTTCCATTTTGGGAAAAATTTTCAACCTATAACAAATCTTCCACACTCCAAGCCCTCCAGGAAGACAAGTTTTATGTCAACAGGGGTGACATAAGGGAGGGAAAATTCCTGTGTCTGGTTAAACTTTTAAAATGCTGTAATTTATAGAGGGGGGGGAAAAAAACACAATAAAAATAGAAAATGCAAGTAGTAAAATCAAAAGCAAAAATTATTTGTTATGAAAATGGGAAAATTAGTTTTTTAACATTGTGGTGATTTTTTTCTTTCTCAAAATGAAACTTTGTAAATTGCACCCCATATAAGAAATGTAGTTTTGGAGGAATCATTCATTTCAACTGAATATGATACCCTCAAGATTTTTTTGACCTGTACTATTTCTTAGCTCTGTCAAGAGAATCATTCTGAATAGACACAGAATTTACATTTAAGCCTGTTTGTTGTCAGATCATTTAGAAAGGTTATCAGGTGAAACAGACAACTAGAAGAAAAGCCCTTTCTTCATCAGGTACTTCAAACTAACTTTTACAGCCCATTATCTCCAATGGTTTGGGAAACCAGGGGGTATGCTTACTGTGAACATCAGCAAGAAATAGTTTGCTTCAGCTTGCCTTTACAAGTGAAGCAAATCAGATACAAAATTGGTTGCTCATGAATTTGCAAATTTGAAATAACCCATTCCTTCTTGAAGCTAAGACAAATGAAATTTAACCACCTTATAAAATATTTTTGTATTTAAAAACGTCATTTGTTTTATCTGAATTTTTCTCATGACTTGACAGCTATATTAAACGAAGAGAAATTTAAACCTGAAACAAATGTGCCTCTACTGTTGTGATTTAAACTTCAACCAGTAACAAATTCAAATGTTAACAATGAAATGTATTCAACCTAAAACAACATCAAGATTAGAAGAGGCATTTTCTTCTGTTCATTATGTTAATTTGAATTTCTAAACATGATTGTTTCAAATTATTGACTTACACAAATTAAACATATTTTTACTTAATTGAAGCCATTCACAACCCACCAAGTTCTTTTTTGAAATTATGCAAGGAGGCAAAAAAGTTTTAAGTAAATTTTTTATTTTATTTTACTGCAATGAGAGTGAAGCTGGGTAAAAGCCTCCAGAACCAAACCAAGCAACTTTTGGTTAGTAAGTGAAAGCAATAGTCATGCCTTAAGGATGATACATTTAGCTGTAAATACTTCTGTTTATTTTTGCAGTCAAAATACACATCTGTGGTGAATAGGTACAAATACCCAGAATCTAACTGAAAAGCCCACTGAAATCCTCAACACTGTTTTCATTGACCTCAAAGGGTCAATGTAGTCTGGTGGCCTAACCTGTTGATATGGAACTGTGTTTGCTTTCACATCCCCTTTTATAGCTATAGGAACATGCAACAGATTGTACAGATGCTGCTTTACTTTTAAACGGAATGTGTAGCAGCTACATACAAACTCATTTTTGTGTGCTGGATATACATTGGCTGTTATTTCTCTGCCCATTGATATATAGCAGAATTAATAGGAAAAATAGAGATGATAGTAGTATTACTGTAGAGTTTCTATCTGAGTAATGATGGTGTGATTTACCATAGCAGAACTATAAATGTGCAATTTGGTGATTTCCTCTTAAAACTATAACTTGACTTGACAGCAATTCTAGATGAGCTTGGTATAATAAAAATCACCCCACTGCACTTGTTTCTGTCATATTATATTTAAAAATCCTGCAAGTGACAAGAACAATAAAAGATTATCAGGTTCTAATTACTCCTGCATTGAAGGCACTTCACAAAACTTGCGACTGCCTGACCTGGTCCAGTAATGTCAAGCACAGCTGACTCGCAAATTTACTGAATGCCCCCATTTCCCTTAATGAAAGGAAAATGAGGGCAAACTGAACATCACAGTAATACATTCTAGTCTAGCAACTCCATGCAAAGTTGAAAACTTCAGGAAGTAGAGGTTCAGGCTGCAGGTCAGAATATGTTATACATCTTGGAGTCCACAGAGAGTCCATGAAACAATGGAAATTCCTGACACAAAGTCCTAGTTAAACAATAAAACTTTAACACTTCAGCCTTAAAAGACTATTTTTCAACCCTTATTTTACTGGTAAATGTAAATAATGATCACATAAGATTCCATTTCTTTTAGCCCTATGTGAGGTTTAGGCTAACAGCCTTTTCACTGTTTGCTGGGGGACAGAATATAGTGTTATTGATTACAAGCAGTTAGGAGGATGAGAGGCTGCTGAACTGAGGCCTCTGCAACATCAGAAGGTGGTGCTAGTGTTGTGACAAGTAATACAGTAGCAGCAATTTAATGAAGCATTTCCTTTTCTACATTAGTTAAAAATTAATTTAGAACCTGGGAGCCTGATTCTAATTTCAAGAAAATCAATGTTTAAACACTCACTGAATTGTACAAGTGAGAGATAAACTTCCAAATTATTGACCACTGTTGCTTATGTCATCTGTTTGCAGTTCAGGTGTTTGGTTTCTTAAGGGATTTTAGCAAGATTCAAAGTCTTTCCTTATCTCAAACACCGAGCCAACTCAGACAGACTCAGACATAATCTGTACCACAGAAGGACCAGTCTGACAAGCCAATGCAATGCGTCACTCCCATGACACTCTGGATTTTTATAATACATGGAATTACACTAAATAGCTGACACTTCACCTTTGCTCTCCCAGCTGTTCAGGACAAGCAGATCCTGTTCTGACTGTGCTAAATCATCACTGCTTCTCCATACTATTAACAGAAGGATATCTTACCTAGACAAATAGCCATGGCTCCAACTTCTCAGTCATCTCTCAGACTGCTGGTCTTTCAGGATCTCCTTATTTCAGTAGCATGATCACATGATTGCTTAAGGCTAGGAAAAATCAAGGTTTTGTAGGAAGAGGAAAGATTTGTCATTGAAATGAATAATAGTCCAGCTTTCTGAGACAGAAAGGAAAAGGCTTGTTTTTAAGTAAAAAAAAGCATCAGTTTCTCTGTAAAATCTTGTCTGCAGCTGGTTTAGCTTCAGATAGTTTAACAAAATTGCTTCCCCTTAAAGGTGGATGGTCACACCTGTGTAACACCCAGATTTTTCAAAACAAAAGTGGTAATATTAGTAAAATATGAGCTATAGTAACTAGGACTTTCCAGATGAAATGTGCAATCAAATTTGCACAATTAGAACAACCATCTTTAGAGGCAATAAAGTCAGCTGTGTTCTTCCCATTCTGAAGATTTGTGCTTTAATTTTTTTCTTATTCAATTTCTTTTGGTGCGATAATTAGGATTAGGTGTGCCCCAATTTAATAGACCAGGGTAGTTCTGTATTAATCACCAAAAAAAGCTGGTTTACGCTTACTAGGAATTTGAAGGAGATTATATAATTAGCTGCAAAGCATGAGCAGAAGAGATAATTTCTTTGCAGAGCATAATAAAAATTCACTCACTTTGTTTTATTAAAATACACATCGTTAAATTGTTCTTTTAGATGACTGGATGATGAAGGTTAGGCAAACTGACTGAGGCAAGGAGAATAACAAAATAATCCCAATGTAAAACATCACAAAAAAAATAGGAAGGGATTCTCTAATCTCTTCAATGGAGCTGGTCCAAAACTCATAATAAAATTTTAAATATAGTCCAATATAAAATAAGCTTAACTTTTGTATTATCTGGTTCTGCCTGTTTTATTACTTTACCTGCTATATTTTTTGTGTAATTATACGTTTAAGTATCCTTACCAGCAGTATGCTCTTACCTGTTAAGACGGCAAGTAGATATGAATAGGTGAGGGAGGAAAATGAGATTTTCTGTTTTGTAAATAGGTAGTTTGCCTTTTTACGGTTCCTTTTTGACCTTAATTCACTGCAGCCTGGCCAACATTTTTCTGACAATCAAAATATTTAGTTTTGCTACATTTTGGATGTTCATTCAGATTTTTTGAACTCCAGAAAAAAGGTAATTTTGTTGGTAGAACAAAAATTACATGTAGTCCTGTTTCTTGCTTTCAGGATTGATCAAGGGAAATACAAGAGGCATAGTTCCTCTACAGAACAGTATAGAAACAGAGGAAAATTTTTTAAAAACTTGCTTGCTTAGTACAATCTAACAGCTTCCTCTGATCTGAAGTTCAAGGTCTTCCTGAGTAGCAGAATTTAACTTATGTTTATTAGCCTTTCACAGATTGTTCTGCTTTGAGTCTGCTTAATGAGTTTTTAAATTTATGTAATTTTTTGACATTGTCAAATACTTTAGCAACAAGTTGCACAGATTAATACTTTTTTATGCAGGAAAAAACCAAAACATGTTGCTTGGTTTAAGCCTACTATATGACTGAATTTGATTTCCATTGTTTCCTGTATTTCAGGAAGCAGTGAATAGTCATTGCATATAAACATGCCTTCCCCAAGCAAATAATGCTGCTTTAGATCTCTGTAATTCCCTCCTTGTTTGTGTCTTTTCTGTCTTGTATAATCTTAATTTATTTGTATGTACTTCATATAGAAACAATTTGTTTCCTTAATCAGCCTTCTCTCCTTTCAATACACTTTGTCTTTTTTTACTATATCCCATTTTAGGTTAAGACAATCAGAAATTAATTAAATGGACACTTAAACAACATATATAGTAATACAATGATGTTTTCCTTTCCATACTCAGTCCCTTTCCTAATACTTCCTAGTACTCAAATGATTTAAGTTTTTTTGGTTTTTTTAGTATCAGAACTTAACAAGATTAAATATGTCAAGACTTATAAGAAACCTCCTTTGCTTTCTAAGGAGGAGACAAGGAGGAAAAAAAGTTTAACATAAAATATTTGAAACTTAAATCTAAAAGACCTTGAAGTAAAAAAAAAAACAAAACAATTTTGTCAAATTAGAATCTCGCTATAAACAGAGTGATCTAAATAAATGCAAACAAAAAATAAGTACTATATTTAGTTAATTTATTGAAAATACTTGAAAAACAACTGCATAAAACACCCTGTGCAGAATCCCTTCCTCACACGGGCATTTTTAGACTGACTTTTCCTATCAATATTGTATTTGGATATATTTTTCAGCAACTGTGATGTGTTTAATTTTTTGCCCTAACATAAGAAAGACTTCAGTTCTCATAGGAAGTTACTGTAAACAATAAACAATAATAAAAAAATGCCTTTTGTGGAGTCCAATCTCCCATTTTGGAGAATGGAGCTAGATTAATTAGCTCGTGCCAGCATTCCCATGTCTTTGCTGGTAACAAACTATCTACATCACTACCTTGCTCTCTGGAGTGCTTGTTTGGCTCCTGTTCTGCCCTTCCCCACCACGGAATTTGCACCACCAGCCCGTGCACAGGGGAGCATCACCCAGGATATCAAAGCTGCTCACATCACCCACACAGCCCAGCCCTGCCTTCCTGGCCATTTGCCTCTCCACACCCAAAACCAAGAAGGAAGCATTGGCCCTCTTGACTAATCAAAAATGTGACTCCTATTTTTGAAATAATTCACGCTTTTAAAAGGATTTTTTCCTTCAAAGTCTCACTCTGGACACTCTTACTTTGTGAATCCTATTTGCACGAACGATATTTGAAAGAAACTGTAAATGGCCTTTCCATTTTTATTTGAACCACACATTTAGATGAAAAGAATAAAAAGATTTTTCAATTAAAAACAAAGGGAAATTGGTTAGGTGACACTCAAGAGTTTTATCAGGTCTTCAGTGATCTGTAGAAAGTTAAATATTTGTTTTGCAAAGCAAATTCCACAGCATATTCATCACCACTCTTCAGCTCTAGGAGATAAAATTTAGCTGTGGGAGCACAAGGCAGAAGTCAGGGCTCTGGCATGCCATTGAAAATACAGGTGCTGAATCTCTTTCTGACCTAGAAAATGCCACTTAACTTTAAGTCCTTCACCTACCAGATTTAAATAGGCAACAATTACTGTTACTTCTATCAAAAGGAGCTTGTGGAAATCATGTTTTACCTGGCTAATATGAGGGTGTGCAAACGAAGTGGAGATGTACTATCGTTTTCCCTCAGCCTTGGGATGTTTAGTCATGTATGGTGATGTGATATGACAGGGACAGCAAATACGGTAAATGTTCATTTGCAATAGTTATTATGATTATTACCTCTGCAGCAAGTAAGGAGCACATTTTAATGCAGACTGAAATGGGACTGACTGCATAAACTGAAATTGCTGGTAAATTCCGGCTCCTGAGGTGCTGAGCTTGAGCTTGACAGCTGTTTCCCTGTTCCTTCCACCATATAACAGCTGGCATTCACACACCTTTTTCCACTGAATGGGCCAGATGCACCTACTTTGCTATCATCTCCTTGGAGACAGTCTCTGTTGTTACTGGCCAACTAAAGGTAGAGGAAGGACCTAGGTGTCCACACACACACAGAGCTGCTGAAGACAGGGTGTGCTTGAGCACTGGGGAGACTGAAGTAGATATTTCCCTTGTGCAGTCAGGGTTACCCAGTAAAGGTGTTTTACCTCCATGATCTTTCTGAGAGGGAAGTCTCTAAAACAGGTGAATGAAGGTCTTAATGGAACAAGCTGGCTTTATTTCGTGTTTACCCTAAAGCCTCAGCACACCATTCCTGCAGCGTATATAAAATTCAAATAGGTTATATTTACAGCCACAGTAAGGCCTCTTTACAGTGTGCAAGTGATAGAAACAAGAAGCAGGTGTGCCTGCGAACTACTTTGAAGGGAGCCTTCTTTTGTAACTTGGAAAGCATCAAAATCTTTCAACTCACTGTCTCAAGGAGGTTTTTTCAGCCTTTCCTCCTTTTGTTTTGGGGAAAGGTTTGGCTGCAATCACTTTACACTTATGGCTGACAAGAATATATGGCACTGCCATCCATGACAGTATCCTTACTAACCTGATGAGCAGGCTGGGGAGGCTTGCTCTCGCCAGATCTTTCACCACCCCAAAGGCTGTCAAGCCTGTTGTCACTCACATGTTTTGGAGTGTGGCAGATCCAGCATGGGGGTTGTGTATGTGGGAAGCTGAAAAGTTACAAGAAAAGGGCATAAATTAGAAAAAGAAAGGGAAAAAAGGGAATATAAGGAGGTCTTTCTTAATGGTAGTACACAATAAACAATGTTCTACAGTGTGCTAAAACTCTCTGGTAAAGGAATTGTAAATGGTGTTGTAATGAACATTATGCTTCAAGCATATCTCTAACTTCCTTTGACCGGATTTGAAATTCTTTATTCAGTCATTAGTGCAGGTTTTGAAACGGATATGATTTTTTTTCTTCGCTCCAGGTAAAGAATTGTAAATTTGGCCTTTTGCATTTGTATGATTCATTCCAGCAGTGTCAAACTGAAATCTTTAATGTTTGGGTTTGATAACCTATTGTATACAAGCAATTTATCAAAAGTGTTATTAAGTTAAAGGCTAGCTGATTACAAAAGATTTTTCTCTTTGATTTACCAAAAGTGACACAGTAACCAAACACACATACTCTGTTGTGTGCGATTAATCTATATGACAATTTTATCTCAAAAAAAGGAACAGAAAATGGATAAATAGGTCAGACACCCTCAGTTCTACTTTCTCATCAAAAGTTAAACTGAAGTGTTGCATATGGAATGAAGAAGTGCTCATGCAAATCCCTGGCATGACAGACCTTAATCTCTTCTCACCAAAATCACTACAAATTAGAGGGCAGGCCAGGAAAGCCAGTACACCAGTATCAAAGAGTACAGAAGAAAGCCACTCCCAGAGACCTAGTTATGTAAAAAGCAGGGTGCTATTTAGAAGCCTCACCCTTAGAGGAAATCTGATATGTATAAATTAACTTTCTTAAGAGAAAAGAACCTTGATAACTCTGTCAAGGAGGGCTGTAGATCTGGATGTTGGAAATAGGAAGCAAGGGTGGCTGATGAACCGCAGTGCAGTGGTTCACACTTTATGTTTAACCAAACTTATTTTAAGTTGCTTAAAAAAGGATATGTTGCATCCAGAAGATTACATGCCCACGAATTGTTAGAAAGGCGATAGAAAAAAAAACGAACTATAAAGAGGAAGCTGAAGTGTGTTAATTTACTTAGTCACTAAGGTACTAAGACTGTACTTATAGCCATGATATTCCAGCTAAAAATCAGTCATGAATTCTCATCATCATTACTGGAACTTGTTGTTTCATGGGCCCAGAACACCAAAGCATTAAATGTTCTCTACCAGTGGCACATCTACACTTTGCAGGAGTTCTGCTCCCCCAGTCTTGATTTAAAAGATCCTGACACATATTTTAGTCAAGCCTTGCAAGCAAAACCAAGGAAAAAATAGGAAAAATAAAAATAAATTAAATAAGCGAACACAGATTTCTTAAAATTGTATAAAGATTATATATATTAAGATAATTTCCCTTCAGAAGATATGAAAACACTGATCTTGCCCTTGCTGTCATTAATGTACATAGTCCACCAGACTAAAAGTATGCCATAAAGTGCCTGTAAGCTTATTGTTCTGTACCACCAGTTTTGTGCTGCAGTTTATTTCAGGCAAGTCAATCCTTATTTCCGAAAATATTTAGTTAAGAATTAGGGCCACTGGTGGTAAAACTTAACAGCTTTTGTCCACTACTCCATTAATGAGCTATTCCAAGGGAGAGAACTTAAAGGGAAATTAAAGAGGACACTGACTTGATATAAATACATACAACCAGCTGTCCAGTGAAGCAAAAGCCCTGACCTGTAAATTGGTTAAAATTTCTTGGCTCGGAAGAGAAAGAATATTTGTAGCATAAGATCCCATGACCCTCTCTCTGAGCAACAGGTATCTTCCTAGGAAATCTGTGACTATGCAAAGATAGAACAGCAGTGAAAAAGCAGACAACTTTCAGAAGTCATACCTTTAAATAATTATAAAATCTTTCTCTACTGTACTTTTTGTGAGCCATAACTCACATTTTTTCAATCCAAATTAAGAAATTACAGTGTTAGTAGTTGCTAAATGTTGAGCTAATGATGAGCTAATGTTGAATGCATGCTAGCACCGTTCATGAGGGTGATCCCTAGAAGACCCTCTCCAGGAGATAAGAGTAACCGGAGCTATTTAATAGGAAATGAAGCAAGTAGGTGAAATAATTTATATAAATGTGTTGTATATAATTATCTCACTCTGCTGAGGTCCTTGATAAGTTGATATTTTCTGCCTGTCTCTCTTTATCTATGCCACTGTGCCAAGAGGAGCAACATTAGTATCTAATACCAATATCCTCAAAGGTACTAAGGCAATTTTCTTCTCTTTTGTACTTCAGAATATAGTCAGAGATATGTAGAGAAGTAGAGCAGCTGATTCCTAAGCTTTGTTTAAAAGTAGTATTCAGATGCTATCTGTTTACTCATGGACACAAAATAGAAAGTTTTCTCTTGAGAAAAGACAGTGCAGAGATGGCTCTTTGGATATTACTTATAGCTTAGGAGTTCAGCAGTGCTAAGAAGAACATTATCTCTATGGGATCAGAAGTTCAGAGCAAAGTTCAAGATACAGCTTTTGCTATACAGAAATTTGGAGCTTATTTCATTCTTCCAGTACTTACTCACTGTCACAAGAACGTGACATGAGAGCAAAGCCATTGTCTCGGTAGGGAACAGTGACTAGAATCACTATTTCCATCTATCTGTGGTGTCCCTTACAACTGATACCCTTTTTAATTGTCCCTAGACCCAGAAACTGATGTTGCTCTACTTGTAATTAACACGTGTAGTGATGCTAAGCACTGTTCAAAGACACAACAGCAAAATAAAAATTTACATTCATAGCCACAGTTTAATTAGGAAGATTACAAAGATACTATACTAAGAAGGCATAAATAATGATATGAGAAATACACTGGGCACAGAGATTAACCTTTCAGCAGATTTATTAATGTGTCAAGTCTTCAAAATGGAGTTACAGGTTCTCTGTGGAAAAATTCTAATGAATAAATTTATAAATGTATTTCTAACTTCTTCCTGGAACTCATGAATTATTTCTTCATTTTTCACAGATGCAAACACTGGTGAAATGGCTAATGTAGTTTGGTCTATAAAACATAACTGGAAAAATCATTGCTGCAACACTGTAGTATCTCTTTAGTTTTTCTTTCCTCCCTCTCCAAGTAAACTCTCATTAACTCCACCCCAAAGAGAGAGAGTTTTCAGTGCTCCTGAAACAGCTGTGGTTGTTCCTGCCACAGTGTATGCCTTGTGCTAGCTGTTGTCTGCTTGTGTCCTTGGTAGGAGGGTTTTACACTTATCCTGTCATCTTTCTGAGGCAGCTCAAAACATACCAAGAGGCAAAAATCGGAGTTCAAATCCAAGTCAAGCCAAACTCTGGACTAATGATTATCCAAAGCAGACAGACAAGGAAAGATGTCACCACTGACATTCACATCACCCCATTTAATCTTATCCAAATAGTCAAGAAGGGAAAGAGAGAAGAGAAGAAAAGAAAGACCTTCTTATATTCTATTTTTTATTTTCTTAACCTGGATGACCAGGTAGACCCTGAAAACAGTGAGAGGGAATGGATGGCTTCCATGCAATGCTGTCAGGGTGGGATACCAGGCTACATCAACAGTCAGGCTGTACTCTCTGATTTCTGAGGTTCTGAACCACAGCTTGAGATCTGATTTACTTGACTAGCCCACTAATTGTCTTTGCATGGAATTCCAAGGTTAAGAAGGTGAGTTTTAATGGTGAAATGTAATGCACTTTTTTTTTATGTTTTGTAGATTCGTGTCACCTACTCCTTTCATTTACTCAATGATTCCTGAGCATGCAAGTTACTAGACTCATTTAAGGAAATTGTTCTTGAGGGTACATATTTTTTTCCTGTAGTAACAGAGAGGTCCCAATTCAGTCTTAAGCACCATAGCCTGGACCAACGAAAACCAAAATAGGATCTTAGAATCATGTAGTAATCCGCGATAGAAAGGACATCCAGAGTCCACCACTCTATTCTTGCTGTGAAATCAGTGTTCCTGTAGGGAGTAAGTGACTGACATATGGGGGGATTTGTCTGTGGTTCCATATGTGTGAGATCTTTTGTTGAAAGTGCTTTAAATGAGCTTGATTGTTCCTCTTCATTCTGTTTAATAAAACAATACAGATGGAGCTCTCCAAACAATGAAAAATTGCTCTTTTGTGTGCCTAAGTGAAAAATACTCCATGGAGTTTTTAATGGGATTAGCTAATGCATATAGAAAATAGATCTTTCCTGAGAACCATGTCATATCTTTAAAGCAGATATTACAGGCACAAGGAAAAGGGAGCTGGAGAGAATAATTATCATCTTAGTAGTGTGTGGTTGTCCTTTGTTGCTTGAGATATCAGATAAAAGAAGAAAGGTGCAGCAAGATCATAAGTGGCATGGGCCCAAACCCAAAATACAACCACCACAATCTTAGACAGGGAAAAAGATGGAGAGTAGGAAACTCAGGATATGACAGACCCATGGACTATTTAATTTCCTTTGAAACACAGACTTTTTTGCTTTTCATTAAAGATCTCAATGAGTATTTCTACTCTGAGAAATGCCCATGAGCTCTCCCTTTTTGTGGGACAGTTGATAACTTCCAATCAATTAGGCTAGACGTTAGAAAGGCTTCTCTCTTCCTGGCTTGCTGTGACTCTGGTCTAGGCATTTCCTAAGTCAATACACTTCAATACACTTCTCTTTTAATAATACCAATAGTGATCTTTAGAGCTGAAGCCAAAATACAGGTGGCAAGGTGTAACATTAATACTGGATTACCTTATCTCATTCTGTAGTATCAAATGTGAATTTATTTGATGAACAAAATAGCAAAAACTTGACCCAAAAGAGACCTGTCAGGGAATATGCTGTTTTCAATGCAGGCAAAATAATAAAAGCAGGAATAGTTCTGCTTAATATAAAGATTGAGACTACATAAACTATTTGTGAATCAATCAACGAGGTCGTAGTATGAGTTGTTCACTGATTCATATGCCACTTTTATTTGATTTTGGTCTGCATGAGATACCTTTATCTGCTATTTTTAATTCTCAGTTAAGAAAACTGCTCACTCAAATTTCATGTGCTTCCAAAGCCAAATATAGATACAAATTTCTTTGGATTTTAGACATATGTGTGGTGTTAAAATTCACAGTGATGCATGTTAGGGAAGGATCCTGTTCTCATTTCACACTTCTGACAATCTGGAGCACCTCTTTTTACTTCAGTGAAGATACAGTAGTTGAATCATAAGTGAATGTGGGTCCTAGATTTTACTATGGCTTTGTGCCTTTGAAGGTGTATTTTTCTTCATCCTAAAAGTATGCATCCCTGAACAAAAAATTTATACAACAGTCTGCCCTTTAAAACAAAAGAACAAGAACAAAAGGTCTGGATTACATCAATTTATAAACCACAGGCATCAGACTTTTAAATATTTCAACTCTTAAAGGTGCAGAACTATCTTAGAAAGGTGAGTTACCTTTGAAAACACTCTAGCAATGAATCTCTTTTTAAAAACAGTTCTCAAGTAAGTCAGGATCATAGTCAATAAGCAACTATGCAATAAACAGCTACAAATAGCTAAGCACTCTCTATATAAGAAAGAATCCCAGCTTAAACAAGCAGATGGATTTGGCTAATGTTACATGTTTTATTCATGTATAGGAACTTCTTAAATATAAGGGTAATGTTTGAAGGAAATGCCTAATTTACCTGTGTAAGGGCTATTAAGGCTTCTACAAAGCAGAAAATTAGTTAATGCACTCAAAACCCTGTTGTTCTTAAATTACATAGCATTGCTACCAGCTTAAAGACAGTTGTTCAGGTTTACAATTCTTCCCATGATTGATACCAGTGCTGATGAATTTAGTAGAAAAACTGATGAAGATATTTACTAAAACTGTGAGGAAATGAAGGTGTTCCCAAATAGCTTTTAATTTTGTTTGGTGAATTCTGGTATCTTCAAATTTAACTGGTCAAAGGCTGTCAAATGCAAATGAACAAAAGCCTCACCCTACAATTCAGATAGAATTTTAGTCAAAACTTCCCTAGAAAATTGATTAAATGAAGCAAGAGAAAGAAAAAGTACTAAATCTAGGTAATGAATTCTTTACGAAGTATTTCTAGGGCTTCATCTTACAGGAGTTCATAGTCTGAATCTACTTCCTGAACTCCTATGTTAATATGTGCCAAGGTGGATCTATATCTCCAATGACTGTATGAAATAAATTCCATCCTTCTTATTTATTGTCTGTCTTTTTTCATGTTAATTGTAAATCTTAGGGACACAATGTGGTATCTCCAGGTTAAAAAAAGCAAAAGTGCGGGAAGACAAAGAAATATAAAAACTTCTTCTATATTCAGAAGAACCATCACAACAGAAGTATCTCCTTGGGCCACTGCCATTATCCCAGCTTTACAGCTGACACCAAAATAGCACAGTAACTGGAGACACATAAATATCATAGATAATTTTATTCCCTTTAGTTAATTCCAAAACCACAGCCATACTTTTCAAATGTCACAGTGGTGCTGGCAAATCAGCACTTCCATGCATTTGACTGTGCCACAACTAGTTCTCGGGTCAGCCGGGGCTACCCTGCGCCTGGCCCCAGTCTCACCCTGCCCCAAGTGATCCTGCTGACCACAGCCAGTGAAAGAACCCCTGTGGGGGTGGAGTGCTGGTTCCTTTAGCTGCATTTACACACACAAACTCTTTTAAATGCCTTGCTGGTTCATAGAAAATTGTTTCACTGACGTTTGCTGTAGCTTTTTGCTTTGCTGAGTCAGTTTCCCTTAAAATAAAGATTTGTTCACATGAACATCATCAGTAACTCCAAGCGGCCTCATATTCATTATCCTCTTTGGGAATATACTATGTAAGCTAGCTTGCATATTTTCTTCCTTCTAAATTTATTCCTTGCACTTCATATTTCTTTTCTAACAAAGAGCAATGTGATAAACCCTTATTTTCTCTTAAGTTACAAGATCTCCCAAACACTTCTTTTTATTTATAAAATCAGACAGTGCCATATTTAGTTTCAAGTATATCTTTTTGTTTTAAAACCCTTTTTTTAAGATATAATGTTAACTATTTTGAAATAGAAACAGATAGGATATTACTTTAATTATTAATGAGGTAAATATTTGTTTATTTGTGGGGTATGGTTTAACAATGAGCTAAAAATGGACCATAACTGTAGCCACCAATTGGGCAAAACTTTTGATGGCTTCATGTGTTTATTATTTAAAGAAGGACCTAATAGATGAATTGGGTGACATTAATGTTCATAATTTTAGTAAGAATATTACTATCTGGGAAATGCGCATGTGTAAATTGAAGGTAGATTGCAAGATTTCATAGAAACAAGTGAAAAAAGGATGAAAATTATAATTCTAATCAAGATTAAGATAGTTGTATAGAAACTGAGTTGAATTTATATTGGAACATATGATCATTCTAATACGTAACAAAAAATTGCTTTCTTTGTCTTGACTACCATTTGAGAAAGCATTAGCTCAATTCAGTCCTGCACCAAAAAAGCTTTTGGCTGCACTGCAAAATCTTAGTATAAATTGAGATTTGAATACAAACTGAAATAGCAATTTAATCCTAGAGTAGGTTCACTTATTGTGGTTAGCTACCTATTTACAGTTTAGCTGTAAATTCTATTACAAAATAGAATTTTAAAAAAAAATATTGTATGTAAAAGTTGTAGTTCACATAATGGCTTAATTCTTTCTCTCTATAAAATTTACCTTTACCAATATATAATACTAATATACTTAGCAAAAAGCTTACATATAGATCATACCCATATGAATACCTTTATCATCTTGTGTAATAAAATATATAACTAAATCACAATAATGATTTGATAAAGGCTTTCTATCAAAATGTGGAATTAAAGAGAAAGAAAACAAAAAAACCAAAACAAAACAAAGGATAAATTAAAAAAGAAAAAAAAAAGAAAAGCCAGTGTCAGATCTTTGTGCAAAATGAAGAACACTTCCTGAAATTTTTTTTGGCCAGAACAATTGCATCTGGTTTTGCCAGCAAAGCAAAAGCTGGATACATTTTTTTGTTTTTATTTTTTCACACTTTATCTATATATGCTCCAAAACTTTCCAGAGGAGCGGAGGCCAAAGTCTTCCCAGGATCTTAACTAGGATAGCTCATATCTCCATTACTCCTCTTCCCTTGTTCTTTATGCTTTATCCCCCTATTTTCTTTGTACTTCAGATTAACTTGAAACTTGAGTCTTGCTCGTGTTATAACCATGATCTAGGGCTAAGTATTTTGGTCAGGTTTTGGGGGGTTTTTTAATTGTTAAATTGGTTTACTATCAGGAGAGTTTTTTAAGGCAGTAGAAACTGAGATTAATAGATTTATGGTTCTTTATCCTGCAGGAATTGCCTCTGTACTGGTAGTGTTTCAACCGACATGTTTCAAGTGGTACAATTCTGGAAGCTGACAAGGTTTTACATAGCTCACTTGGCAAAAGAGCAGCTTACCGCAGGGTATGAGTGTGAAATTACAGCAACATGGTAACTGCCAGGTGCATGTTCTTATCCCTCAGAAAATATGGTGGAGCTTTCCTCTTACCTGCCAGCTTGTCAAACAAGGCATCAGGGCAAAACACGCAGCGTGCACTGGATGTAAAAATCTTTCTGATAGAAATCAGAGCAAGAACCATAGATGAGAAGAGGCATTACAAGTAACTACAGAACTGCTGGGTTTACAGCTAACTACAAAGAGAAATGGGAAGGGTAGCCTCTAGTTATTTATTCATAAACCCCATACTCACTCCTCAGCACACAACTTTTATCACGCTTCTTCATCAGTGTCTTTGGCCCAGAAATTCTCACTGAATGCACAGGAGCTTAAGCAGTCAAAAGTAGACATCTTTACTCAGGGGTACAGAGGAGTAGCAAGAAAACCAGCTGAGCATTAGAAAGTGCTCACACAAAGTCTATTCCCTCCTATAGGTAATACCTTCTCACTCTGCCAGCTCCTCCACATGTAAATCACATCAATTTACACTCCATTTCACTGACTTATACTCTAGTAAGTGAGTGTAAGTAGGTCTTAAGGTGTCTAACTGAGCATAAAGGACTCTAAATTACACATTTTATGCATCACCTCTGAACTTAGCTCATAGGTTTTAAACAAAAGCAGAGTAATAAATCGATAGTTTGGAAGAGGGAGGACGTGAAATGTGTGTCCATTTTGGTTTCTTGAGGTTATCACTGTATTTCATCAAAACTAGTAAAAAGGTCCTGCCTTTTTACTTTTAATGTTATTGAACTCAAACTGAGATGTGGTCCAAATTCTTTAAGCAATTATTTAAGCAGGTAAAAAGAAAATAGAAAAACATGAAGGCACTAAATAAATCAGGGTTTGGCTTGTTTTTCTTTTTTTTTTTTCATATTTCAGTTTTGAGCTGAAAAGAAAAGTTTCAGAGAAAGGCATGTTATTTTCTGTTTTGGAACATGCTCTGAAATCTCTAATGTTAAACTTCATTCTGATTCACTGTCAATTCTACAATGGAATATGCACTTAAGTAAATTGCTAATGAGATTTGTGGCAAAGCTATGAGGCTATGAATAGCATCTCAGAGTCAGTAAAATAGTATTTAGAAGCAGTGGAATCTATTTATTACCAAATTACTTACTCCTGAGGTCAATTATTGCTACAAACATTTAATTAAATGGTGAAGTAAATTTGATGAGCCTACTCAATACAAGCAAAGCCTGTTCTGCACTTTGAAAAGGTGAATAACAGAACTGTCCCTCTATCATTCCAGTTAAAATTAATTGGTCTCCCGGAAGTTGAGTTATAGAAAATATGCAAACTCCCTGGTTCATCTTACTCAGAATCTCATCTCCATTAGCTTAAAAATGTACTAAGAATGAGGCTTCTCAAAGCAGAATAAAAGAACAATATACTTTAATAATGGGAAAAATCCTGAGGGTTATATCTTGCTAAGGAGGGCTTTTTTTTAGGATTTGTTTTTTGTTGCTTTTTTTTCCCCCTGAGTTAGGGGGAGGGTTTCTTTAAGGTATGGTGTGGAGCTGGAAGGGAAACAGTAGTTAAGCAGCAAAAGCTGTTATTATTAGTGCTCTTCCTCCACAGTTTTAAAACAGATTCTGGTACTTATGAGAATGGGGAATGGCATTGCTCCGTGACTTCCTCCCTGATAACAAGTTAATTAGATGCCAAGTGCTAAATGCTGGATTCTATGCATTCAAAGGGACACTTATGAAAACAAAAGAATTTAGCATCCAAATAGCCTGGGTTTCCTTCTGGAAACATTTATTTATTTTAAGACTTCAAAATAATGACAATCCATAGAATATAGCACTCACATTTTAGAACATATATTTCATCACAAAGATCTTTTATTTCAATTCGTTTTCAGAAACGATAATTATACACCAAGCTTATCCTGCTAGTATTGTGCTGTACAGTTATGAAAATCAAAAGACTCTCTTTCATGCATTTGCTGCACCAGAGATTTTCTTGAAATCCCTTTGTTGAAAGAATGCCCAGTATTATGAATGACACAATCTTTTGGTCTTCATTCAGACAACATTTTCAGTGAAATAAAAGACATTTTCTGGTGTAGAGCCCATCAATTTACCCTCGGTTCAGCTGGTCAGAGTTAAGAACAGTTAGGAGGGAGACTTCTGAGTGTCAGAACCAGAAAGACACAAAGAACTACTTGAATTCTTTAAATACTAATGTTTCATTATATATCTGTCTTGTTCAGTGTCTCTAACAATAACCTGAAGGAGGTGATGAGGGCCTTTCTTCAAGTTTGCAGGTGACAACAAGGAGGGGAGGAGCAGTCAATACAGTTGAGGGTGGAGGGACCCAGACTTGCTGAAGGAATGGGGCCGACAGGAGCCTTATCAAATTCAACAAAGACAAATGTAAAGGCCTATACTTGGGAAGCAGAGCCTCTTGCAGTGTTACAGGCTGGGATGGATTGGTTCCAGGCAGTTCTGCTGGAAAATTCCTGGAGTTTGCAGGGGTTAAAAAGCTGAGCATGAGCCATCAGTGTATACCTGCAACAGAAAGGGTTAACTGCATTCTGAGCTGTAAGAACAAGAGAAGGGCACATTCAAGAAAACAAGACAATTGCCTATCCCCATTTACATGCCACTCTTTGGAACACTATAAAGCTATTTTGTCCAGTTTTAGCCAACTCCATCCAGTAAAGACATTGATAAAGAGCATCATATAGTCATCGAATCACAGAATGGTTTGGTTTGGAAGAGACCCTGAATATAATCTAGTTCCAAGCCCTGCTGCTGTGAGCAGGGATGCTACCCACTGTATCAGGGCCCCATCCAATCTGTCCTTGAACACTGCCAGGTATGGAGCATCCACAACTTCTTAACACAACCCGCTCCAGTACCTCACCACCCTCGTGGTAAAGAATTTTTTCTAAACATCTAACCTAAATCTATCCTCTCTTTGTTTAAAACCATTTCCCCTTGTCCTATTACGATCCCCTCTATTTTATAAGCACCCTTTAAGTACCTATAGGCCACATCACATTCTCCCCAGAGCCTTCTTTTCTCCAGGGAGAACTACCCTACTTGTCTCAGCCTGTCTTCACAGGAGGGATGCTCCACCCCTCTGACCAACTCTGTGGCACTCCTCTGGACCTGCTCCAACAGGTCCACATCTTTTCTGTGCTAGAGATGGATGCAGCACAGCAGGTGAGGTCTTGTGAGAGCAGAAGAGAAGAATTACCTCCTTCAACATGCTAGCCACCCCTATTTTGATGCAGCCCAGGATATGTTTGCCTTTTGGGGCTGTGAGTGCACACTGTGGGCTCGTGTCCACCAGAAAACCCAAGTCCTTCTCCCCAGGCTGCTCTCCATAACTTCTTCTCCCAGTCTGTGCTCATGTCTGGGATTGCCCTGACTTAGGTGCAGCACCCTGCATTTGAACTTGTTGAACCTCAATATGTTCTTGTAGGTCCACTTCTCAAGTTTTTTCCAGGTCCCTGTGGATGGTTTTCCATCCTTCTGTTCTGTCACTCACACCACTCAGCTTCTTGGCATCTGCAAACTTGCTGAGGGTGTCTCAATCTCACTGTCTGTATCATTCATAAAGATATTACAGAGCACTGATCCCAAGGTGAGCCCTGAGGGACATGACTCATCATCAGCCTCCCAGGCACAGAGGTGAGGCTCACCAGTTTGTAGTTCCCTGGGTCTTCCCTTTTACATTTTTATTAAAAATTATAGTGATGGTTGTCTTTTTCCAGTCACCACGGGCTTCATCCGACCACCTTGACTTTTCATAATATAGGGAAAAACTTTTTCCCAGTGGAAGAAGTCAAGACTAAATAGATTGCCAAGAGTACAGTCTGCATCCTTGGAAGTTTTCAAGTTCTGACAGGATAAAGTTCATCTGACAATGAGTTGACCCTAATTTCAGCAATGTGTTGAACTAGAGTAAAGCAGTACTGTAGTAACAGAAGAAAACCCCTGGAAAAGAAGAGATATTCTGGGTGTCAAGTTTTCTTGTTGAGGATTTTGTTCTGAATGCCCATATCTCTCTCTAGCACCTGGCAAGATACTACTAGAGTTGATACACATCATTCTGAATAAAATCTTCTTTTTCATGCTTATTTGCCACCAAGGAAAACAAACTAGTCCAGTCACAGCACAGTTTGGAATGACCACATCAAAGGTATTTGCGCCAGCCAACCTGTACATATTGGTCATACACTTCTTAATATGTCTATCCATCAGAAACATATTTCACAAATATTTGTGATCTCTGGTCTCAAGAGCTCTGGTTCAGTGAATTCACATTAAAAATATTTGTTGCATTTTAAGTGTGAGTTGTCTTAAAATTTTGTTTAGATACGTAAGCAAATTAAATTAAACTTACTTACGACTCTTCAGCCTGTTTCTTTTCCATTAGAATTAAAGGGGACACTATTTAAGAGGTTAGGTAGTAATTGCTGAAAATTCCTATCTAGCAGCATGGTCTCACACATAAATATACACAAGAAACTCATTTAAATGTCCTTAATAGTAATTAGCTCATTTACCTCTTAATACTATGAAAGTATCATTGCAATCCTTTAAGAAATGCATTTTATTCACCCAATAGGCCAGAAAACTTTCTCTGGAACCATTATTCTACATTGTGTAAATATATATCCAGTCACATAATGATATTCTTCTATTTGTTCATTATATATTTAACAGTTTTTTGAATTCTGTTTACTTTTCAGCTACAAGTCCATCATACCTATGAAAAGCAATGGTAAACCTGGATATTGCTACAAACCCCCAGAACTGTGCACAAATTTCCAGCAGGCACACAAGTAATCACTGGATCTGCTGAGATCACTGCAGCAACTTGCTCATAATTCAACTTTTCTCTTACCAGTGCCAAAACTCATCTGTATGTTTTTATGAGATCTCAAAACTAATACAGTTGTTATCAATGTAAACCCTTTACTGAGATGTGGAGGATGCAGAACATCTGCCATCTACTTTGCAACAGGTATAACTGAAACTAAAGACTACATCAGTGAGAACAACTGCTTCCTTAACAGAAATCCAGAACAGAAGGGTGAAGGACCATTCCTGAGAAAACACCGAACCTTTGTAACATCAGTTGTAAGGCTTTTCCAACTTTTAAGAGATGTTATCATCAGTTGTTCTGAAAATAACTACTGCTCTTAAGTTAGAAGCAAAACATGGCAAAAGCAAGCAGGCAGTCAGACTGATGTCATTTTTATGACTTGAGAGTTCAGACCCTGTAAGAAAACAAAATTTTTGAGGTTTCAGTACAGCAAGACACCTGCTGCAGCCATGATGACTTGTGATTTGTATGGATTCTTTTGAAAAACTGGAGTCCATGAGGATTTGGCTTCAGCTAATCATATTCTTCTGAGAAGACAGGAGAGGAAGAATTTCTGTCCTGATAATATCAGACGACTCCTTCCCCACCCGGCATACAGTGATTAGCCACCGAACAAGACGTGATGTAGAGTAGATGCTCTGTGATTCACACCGGCTTTAAAAGGGCATTTCTCTTTCATTACTGCCTAGCTGGATTTGGGATTTGTAAAAGGCTGACATACAATTTGACAATTTCCACTAACCTGAGTGGAAAACAGTCCTGTGGTGACAGGATCCCATCACAGAGCACTAGCACCAGGTAAGCAATTAAAAAAAGCATGCTGACATGTTCATCTGGAGTAGAACACGTGCCAGGAAGTGATGTTTTGTCTTCTTCACACTTCCAAAATCATCTCCCAGATGTACGGTCTGTGCAGGGTTGGAAGGAAGAGTCAGAGCTTTTATTAGTGTGCCAGTTTCCCTTAGTTGGCAGCTGGGGTTAAACCATGACAATTAGAAAGCTGAAGACTTGTTTAATCCAAACACACTAGGATAATACAGAGAGACAAGTTGTATAAATGTTGAATTTGGCTTAAAGGTTGTATCAGTACAGGCAGATCCCTGGCTATGTAAATATATTTATTTGCGTATACATTGCATTTGTACTCTATACACTGTATATATTAAGATCTCTGCCTATGCTAGAAAGAACTAAAGAAAAATTATTTTCACAAAATACTGCATTGCAAAAGGTAATAAAGGAAAAAAATCTTAATTTGCATTTAACACTGAAAAGTGGTTTGCCCTGAATTTTCATGGTTTGAGAAATACATCCAAGTGAAAATTAAAAAATAAAGTGGCAGGCTGCTGGTTAACAACACACTGAATCTAAATTAATAAGAAAGAGCATTCAGATACTCACTGCTCCCAAACTTTCCTCCATCCCTACCTCACATTTTGAGTTTTCATAACTTTTATTTTCCTTTCAGCCTTCTTCTCACACTTCCACTGAAGGCTGGACAAATAGTGTAAATTATAGTGCTCCTCCTATCTTTCTTTAGGGAGTTCTTTTTGTAAATATCTTTCAAATCATGTATGGTGCTATATCTTGTCACTCTTTCTGTCTGGAGCAAAGAGCCGATGAGAAGTGAGAGGTCACAGACGTGTAGAAAATACAATATAAGGCAGATTAATTATTTGGTTGAAAGCAGTGGGAGTTGATTAATTTTAGAGGGCCATCATAATCCTTCCTCAACATATGACCAAAACATGGCCACTCCATTCCCAAAACATAAAACTATTCACAGCCTCCTTTTTTCCCAAAATGCTTTTATGCTCTGGAGGATGACCAGAAGGTATCTACTGAGTTTCAGACACAGCGGAAACTTACTGTTACCAAAAGATAAGGAAGGACGTGGGATATGTGGCCTAAAACACTGCTGGACCCATTCCAGTTAAAAATTCTTTCATCTCAATTTGACACATGAAGAAGACTTTTGGTGGCCACTACGTAGAGCAATAAATAGACCCTCTTCTCGATCAGGAATTGTGCCACAAGGTCCCAAATATAGCCAGTCATCCTCTGCCTCCATACCTCCTCAGCTTACTGCTCTCTCAGGCCTGTTACTCTCGTAAACTTCGCTGGCAGTTGTGTGGCAGGAGTAGGAAAGCCAGCAACCACTGAATTTGAGCAGTTGCTGTTAGGTGGAAAGGCTGTAGCAATAACCAGTTGAGAAGACAGTACCTCTAAATGATACTGTCGGATATTCAAACTGGAACAGAGTTTTTGCTTTCACCTGCCATTACTAAGCAGACCTGAGAATGAAGACTGCAGTTGTCCCTGGTATACCACATGCTGTGTTTAGATATGAAAAAAACATTGGTGATAACACAGGAGGACAAAATTTTACAAAACAGAGCTTGTGGGGAGGAAAAAGGAAAAAACCATAAAAGCATGAATATGTCATTTCTAGGTGATGTCTATGGGGTATGGCCATTTCATCTTCCACTTCATATTGTCTTTGCCTATAGGCAGGATGGGATGAAGTTGAAAGTCGGCATCTTTTGCTATCTGTCCTACAGGGACAGAAACAACTGTATAAAATGCAAGAGCAGAGATTAATGGGGGCATTTTCCTTGACCCTTTTACATTTTCTTTCGTAAGTTATAACAGCACAGCCACTTGTGCTTATTACATTGCACTTTGTGATTTAGGGCTTGAGATTCTGAGCTAAGATAAAAGGAAGTTAAGAAACGAAAGGGTAGGGGAAAGAAGAAAGGAAGAGGAGTACAAGAAGAGAAAAAGCAGGCAACACGAGAAGAGTTATGTCCTTTGAAGCAATAAATAAGTCAAAGTTATGAAGTAATGCTAAGAAATAGTTAATCCACAGCATAATTCAGCATAGATGTATAAAACAACAACCTCCATGACACAAGTGGCAGCAGTGGTGCAGCCAATCTATTGGCAGAAAGGAGGTGTAAGGTAGCAAAGCGGATTAAATAGCAACAAAGAAGAGACTGTCAGTAGGCCTGAGTGTGCTACAGCATTTAGCAGGACAAATTATATGGCAGGAAAAGGCAAGCTGAACAAAAAAATGACAGAATATTCCATAGAACACCAGAGAAGCAGAGAACATGGGAAGTCAGAGATAAAGTCTCATCTGTGGCCCTGAGGGCCAGAAAAATGGAGTTCCTTCTAGCTGCTGCAGTTGGAAATTGATTTTTCATCAGCTGCCCGGGCTGGTGAAAAAAACTACAAAACGTGTTCTATTCACATTGTGTTACTAACTGTTTCTAGTTGAAGTTCAGAAGTTTTTCCAGAGCCATGTTATACTCTATGCTGATGAAGATCAGGAAATAGACTAGAAATATAATTCCTCAATCTTTCAAACACAGGTGGCTGCCAGGAGCCTTGGATAAGTACCTATTTCTTGATTGTTTCTTGAGAATGAATGGCAGCATTGATAACAGGTGATGTATTCTGCTGTTTTGGATGGAAAATGAGAGAGTGGCAGCTGGGATGTGTGGGTGGGTGATGCTGTAGTTGACAAGGAACTAGTAACCAACAAAAGAGTGGAAAAGAGGAAAAAAGATTTTGTTACTTAAGGAAGTTAAGGAGACAAATCCATTTTGTTTGTGATGAGAAGGTTCATATGTCATAATCTATAGTACAGTACAATAGCTGAAAATTCAAGATAGACAAACTCAAATGTATGAATGACATTGAAGATAATTAGCCATCATGATGGATTATCTGGTTATGTTTCCAAGCTATATGTTCTTTCTCAGTTAAAATTTACTAGCTTAATAAAAACATTTAAAAATCAAATTAGGCATACTCTAGCAATGCTTCATAGACCCCTTAGATGATTCCATTGCTACTTTAAAAATATAACACGTGTTAAAGATTGGTTTGTTTAATTTCATAGTACAGTGTGTATAAAGTATTTCTAGTATTTATAAAATTAATTGAAATTAAAACAACATATGAAAAGATAAGAAGACTGGTGAAGTATTTGTCCCTTTTGACCTGGCTTCTGCTCTTTTTTAATGCTGTTTAATATTTTTCACACACTATCAGGAATTAAAATTTTAGTGAAAGTAGAAAAACTAATTAAAGAGAGATATTCACGTAAACTGAGTTTCAGCAGATTTCTTGTGACCTGATATTATTTCTAGTTTAAAAAATTACCAAACACTAAATAGTGTTTTTTTCACCTGAGATCAAGTAAATAAAGTTCCTAGGCCTCTGAAACCCGCCTACATGAAGTAATGATACCACTGTTAATCTGCCTGATGTTCTGCTAAATGCAAAAACAAATAAACAAACCCATCTACACTTGTTTTCCTTTCATATAAACCACCACAGTTTCATTAATTCCATTATAACAATGTATGTCAGTTAACAATCCGAAACATAAGGTATACGCTATTTTATCCTTCTACAGTAACCTTCTGCCTGATAACCTTCACTTACTCATAAGAAGGATTTCCTAGTGAAGGAAAAGATGCTCATTTGTCCCATTTTACAGATAAGGAACACAGCATCTGTACGGCCTAAAATTAATGTTTCCACATTTACTTCTTCCAAAGCAGCCCTCTTAAATTTGAGTTCTTTATCTAATTTGTAAAGCACCCTCTGTAACCCAGTTTTGCCAGGTCTTTTAAAATAAGATGTAGTAAAGAGGGTGAGACAGGTACCTGGGAGGAAAAAGACAAGCATAAGCAGTTGTATGATAAGAAAAAAACAAGGCAATATTTTCATTAACTAAAAGTAAAACATGATACATGATAAAACCAAAAAGGAATGAAAATCATCTGTAACAGTTCTTCTCCCCTTCTGGCCACCAGTCTAATAATTATCAGCTGACAATTTTACAGAAATTACTTACAATAAAGAATTTGGAGTGCTTTTGAATTTTAGGCCATGTCTAGGATAATATCCAGAGCATAAAAGGTAGATTAGGAAAAGGTAGGCTGTTGTGGTGTATAACAGATCCTCAATACTGAGATTTATTCTGCGTTGCTGGGGCACATTCATCTTTTAGATAAATAGTAGTGTTCAGTCTCCTGCTAAATGTGGAAAAAAAAGCATTACCAATATTTCTGGATTGAAACTGCTAGAAGGTTACAAACACACCTGGTAATTAAAAAAAATTAAAAGCAGAAAGCAGCTAGCAAGAAGTAATGGATGGTCCAGAAGACATAAATGAGGAAGTATGCAGACAAGTGCAGAAAGATGTATAGAGCATTCAAAATGCTAACGGATGACAGACAGTTCAATGCAGATAAATGAAGTGCAATTATGACTTTGATGAGCTTTCATGACACAAGACTACTCTTTGTTCGAGATAAAATATAAGGAATATAGATGAAAACATGAATAAAATGGGAGACAAGTCATTGTGCATCATTAATGACTGATAAGAAACAGAAAGAAAAAGACAAATCAATTACTTTAATGAATCTTAATAGTCCAATTGTCTATGTCTGTGGATTAGTACGTGCATGCTTCATAAAATATGATCATTTAAAAAAAACCTGAGAAACAAAAGGGCACTTCTTCTTGTTCTGTTAAATACAAGGTGTCTACCTGAGCACTCGACTAGAAAAAGATCATCAGTTTCCCTGACTTCTGCTTCTTCATCCATAACTTTTTTAATCAAGATATGTAACTTGAACAATTGGCCAGGTGCTTTATGGATTTTTTTTGCACATTTTTCTAAAGTGTCAAACAACAGCATGGCCAGAAGTAACAGGGTTTTGGCACAGCTGTACCAATTCTCTGATTCATTGCATCAAAAGTTGCGCAGTCAGTGTGATCTGACTCAGCTGACTCAATAGAGTTTGCCCTGCAACAGCAGGAGACATTTTTTGTCCATTTATATCCAAATACAGAATTCCAGATTTGTGGTAGTAACCAAATACATAGAAAGCAATTTAATGGTCTCTCTTTTAGTACAACTACAGAAGAGATATTCTCAAAGGATCTACTCATATGTCTCCAAGAACAGATTTCCTAGGAAATGATAAATTTAATATCACCCCCTGCAAACTTGAAATAAGCCTAGCTAAGTCAAATAATTCTATCAGAGGATAAGGGAGCTACAGTAGACAACGCCTTGAGGCTACAGGCAATGAAGACTTCACAGGTACTGACTGAAACACACTCCTTAGCTCAGGTATCAAACATTATTCAGCATTTCTGGGCAACTTAAAATATATAAAAAAAAAAGGAGGGGAAATCAAAACAAACAGTCCTTTAAATGCAACCTTAGCAGTAACAAAATAGTGAAATAAAACCAGAACTGTTAACTCAAATCTTCTCTTCACAAAATTGAAAATCATGATATTCAAAACCTGCATTTCTAACAGAAATCATGACATCAATCTTATGACATGATGTGGAAATCTAACCCAATATTCACTAGGAATTCCTTTCTTCCAACAATTGTCTTGTTAGCTTACTTTGTATTGGTTCTTTAATGGGTTTGTTTTGGTTTTTTGACTTTTTTCTAGTTTGAGGATTTGGATTCTTGAAAGTTAGAGACTTTTTTTTTTAACTTTAAATTAGAGCTGCGACTATTGACTCATTTGCAGTGGGGGATCAAGCAGCACTGGTTAAAGTTATTACCTCCCCCAGTTATCCACCCATCCCTTTCCTCATTTTCCCTCAACAGAAGGAGCTTTTTTAGACTGGCAGCAACCCATGATAGTTACCAGCTTACAGCCTAGCAAAAAAAAGGAATCTAGAAATTGACCCTGGTCAGTGCTAGTATGTATTTTGCTGTCATCTGCAGAGATTCAAGAATACATCTCAGTAATAACTGTTGCAAAAAATGTACCTGCAGGAGCACAGCAAAAAGTTTTGATCAATAATTGCTTAAAACTCCTCAGTTTAGATGACTGCAAAAGTCTGCATGTCTCAAGAAATAGCCTTACTCTAGAAATTATCTCTGTCATATTATCCTCAACTATAAGAAAAATTACAAGACAGTTGTTCAAAATGGCAATGGTGTATCTCCTCTCTGACATTGTCCAATCTCAGGCACAACAATGAAAAGACTAAGGAAAGAGAAGCACTGATAGCATCTGAAAAGAGCTGAACACTTACATGTAGATGAAATATTCTGTCTTTCAAATATGTAATGCAATAGACTATCCAGTATGGATTGGTAAAACTAACTATTGTTGGAGGAAAGAGCTAGAGTTTTTTTGTGAGTTTATGAAATGGCCCTTCAGAGAGCTGATGGTATGTATTCATCAAATATTTCATGTTTTTAGTAAGTCAGGTGTGCAGTTACTGGTGGCTAGTGTCATAAATCCAGAGTCCTGGGGGAATCCATGGGCCCTGATGGGGTCTATCCTTCCCTGGCAGCCCCCCTCCCTCCCCACTCCTTCTCTCCAACTCTGCTCTGGTGCAGGGGATTTGTGTCACCTTGGGGGTGGCACCAGATGCAGTCACTGCTGGAGGTGTGCAGGTCTCCAGTCCCGTCTTCTGGATGGACATTGGACAGGCATGATAGCCTTTTTTCCAGTCTTGTCTCCAGTCCTCTGTGAACCCTGAGCCTGACTCTCCATCCTGGCATGTCTGGGAATATTAATGAACCAAGCCCCCTTTTTTGTCCACCCTGCCTCCCTTCTGCAGGACTGGCTGAGGGCACTGCCTTTTTCTGGGATCACCCTTGACTTCCAGCTCATCCTCCCTTTTTCTTGCTGTTCCCTATAACATGCCCAGCAATAAGCTGAAAATTGTAAGAATGCTAAGGCTGGCCATAAGAGTGTTCAATAGCCAACAATGACCTTTGAAACCAGAGAAATCTGAGGACAATGACAACAGAGGTGTATAGTTAACCTATTTTTTCAATAGTGGTTATGAAAAATTGTGTTTGAAAAATGCAGGAAACAAATTCCAAAGATGTTCCTAAAGTGAAGCCCCAGCTTCTCTGAGATTGCAGAAATATGTCTCTCTGATGAACAAATGCTGACAAATATGCATATGCTTCAAAATTAAAATGAATGAGCCAAAACCTGAAAACTCTCCTCTCTCCAACTCATTGTTTGGACTTACTAAAATTCACCAATAAACGATTACACACTCAAGCTGTTTCATTCTCTTCAGGGATGATTGCACTGTCTTCTCTAACCCTAGCAAACAGAATAGCTTAACTTCTTAGCATTCTTTTTGCCTGAGGCACAGAAAGGAGGATCATTTTATGATGCAAGCAAAAAGTTCAGTTTATCCTGGGGGTATATTCCTGGCTCTTCTTCAAAACTACTCCACCTAGGACCTTTTAAGTGTGGTATGTTTAACTAAATAATCTCATGGTAGATTTCAAGTGCAATTTGTCACCACCAAGTAAGCAGAATTAACTGAATAGAAAACTCATAATGAACTGAGGAAGGGTCTGTTTGAATTAAAAGCAAAGAAGAAGCAGACCTCAATTACTTAATTATTAATTCTGCAAGACAATTATATATGTATGTCTATATATGATCCAGAAAAAGAATTTCCCATGTGCTGTTATCTTTGCATATAGCTGGGGTTTTATACAAAATGGTCAGTACTCTCCCAGAGGCTGAATTGTATATAGTATATATAAAAGGCAAAATTGGTCTTTCCTCAGGGATTGTTCGAGGTCTTGAGAATTGCAAAGACTGCTGAATAGAAAACAAGAATTCCACAAGAGGAATGAAATTTCCTAAAAATGACTCCTAGCTGAATTAAGTTCACCATAAATTTGCAATCCTGGTACAATTTGGCAGATGGGCTTTCTCACCAGAAGGTTCCTTCAGCATCCCATCGGTGAAACAAATTTAGACTTTCCCAGTTCTGCTATACTATGGGAATGATATAAAAAATCTGCTGGCACTAGGCACCATATTCTTCATAGCATCCATCAGTAAGCAGCCTCATAACTTTTAGCACTGCATTTCTACTTCAACATGACACACGTCCTTCATAAATGCACGTCCCTTCTCTTTCTATCAGCAGGCCATGGTTACCTGGATGGGCACCTTTCACTGGTTCAGTAGAGCTAATCAGAGATCTTTGTTCCTCCTGACAACATTTCCCTTAAGTCTAAATGGCAGTGCCTTCCTGTTCATAAAGAGATTATTGAAGTGGCATAAAAGCTCTTTTTCTAAACTCTAAGAAAAAGTTTTAGGTCTGAACAAAATTAATCTGGTGCCCTATGTTTTGAAAGAGTTGGTTGTTGACTGCTGTGACAACCTTCCTATCCCCCTCAGTCCACAAATCTGTGATGTGGGTGCTTTGCACTGCTAAAGAGCAAGACAAATGGTTTCACAAGATATTCTCACTGCCTCAAAATCCTCTTGAAGACCTGAAAGCTTACTGCCAATTTATAGGGATTCAAAACAGATACCATCTGCCTACTCATTCTTTTTTTTTTCTTTCCTTTCAGGTAATCAGTCTGTACCATGGTGAAATGTTTTTCTGCCCTCCAGTAATAGCCTCTGGGAAGGGGACCACTTGGTGCACCAGCATGCAAAGATTATTGCTCATTTATTTCTGAGTTTGGAGGTGTAATCATGTAGCCTCTCTTTCTTGACCCTGAAGGTCAGGGTAACATCTTTATAACTTTTTCTTCAGGTAATTGAAACCAATTTTCCTTTTCACCTATCCTTTTTACAACAATATGTTCTAAAATAAATAAACAGGAAAGACTAGAAAAGGCTTTACCAAATTATATTACCAGTTTATCAGAATCTAGGGATTAATCCAGAAAAGGCAAAAATCAATAAATTTCAATAGAAAATTTGCATTCTTCCTTGTATCCTATTACGCATAATTAGCTGACACTGGATTTGAAAGAGGGTTAACAGCTGTCAGATAGAGCTCGAAGTATTTTGAAATACTGTAGAACAAAGTTTGCTAACCTTGTATAAAGCCATGAATGGAAATCAAGCAAATATAAAGCTTAAGCTATGCCATGAGCCTTGAGACCTATATTATAAATTGAAGCATTTTTTAATGTTCTCTCTTTAAATAATATTTAGAGATTTTGACCAGGCTAATTTTTTTTAAAATAATGTTCTCCTGTCCAACTTTTATATTTTCTCATAATTCTAATGTTCATTGATGTTTATTGAGCTGAAAGAAAATTGGCTGCTCTTTGATCATTTAGAAGTACTCTGTCATAATTGTAACCATCCCCCTGAAAATACAAAAAGTTACAGAAATGGACTTGACAGAGACAGAAGTGAAATAATGATTTGAGCTTGCCAAATCTGTGGATGAGAAAGTACAAATAAATCTGATTTTTTAATCAGTAGAAAAGTAGAATGAGTGAGTTCTTGAGCTCCCATGGGAGACTGGGTAGATAGCCTTGCGATCAGAAAGGGTTGCTTTCTCTACAGTAGATTGATAGTCTGCCTTCTAGGCTTCTCCATTTAGAATAAAAGAAGAGCACTGAATGCATAAGGGACAATTTAATGCATGTTGTGTGATTTCCACTGAGGTGTTTCAGCTCTATATAGTGAAGCAAGAGTTTGTCTGATAGAAGGGCGTGGATTATTATTTCCAGAAACATAAAAGTGCAGTGACAGAACCAGAGATGGAAGATACCTCTTTATTTTAAAAGCTGGCTATGACAAGGAAAAGGACCTTAATGATTACGCTTAGAAAATGTGAAAGAAAAAAATATGTTGGCTATTTGTGTGTTATTCAGAAGGTTTTACTTATGCCTTCTACTTTAGCCATGGTAGGTAGTTAGATCAATCACAATTTTTTTTTTTCATATATGTGTTGATTTCAGTTTTTCTCATTATTCCCTTTTCCCTTGCATTGTCTATGCATGAAAAAACCAAACAAACCCAAAAAGAAACAATTAATAACAATGTTTAATGACTGCTGGATCCTTATGTCATGATTTAACCACTTTAACTATCTTAATTTTATCAAATTCAACTAACTGTTGATTGGATTGATCTATATTTGTGCAGCTGTTGTCAGCATGAAAAGTAATGTGAGAAACATCAATACATACACAGAATCTTATCTTCCCTATAGACTTTTAGCTTAAAATAAGATAGCATAATATCTAATGCAATTTTTCATAATTTATTTTGGTCAAAAAACTTGGTCAGAAAAGTTTACTTTTTATTGTTTGAAATATAAAAAAAAATGTTGCAGTACAGTGTTCCTGTCTTACCTATTTATCCATTTCCAGCATGTCTATTGGCTGGCATCTGGATAGATCTGTTTTGATTTTAAGAAATTTAACATGAGTCTCTCAGGTGTTCAGAAGGAAAGGGAAAAAAAAATCAAAAGATTTTGAGCAACTTATATCCTGGTTTCATTGGAAATCAACTTGACAAGTAGGCCGAAACAGAAAACTTTGGAACATCTTCCTCAGTCCTGAACACAAAAAAAAGAAAAAATAAAAAGATCTATAAGATTCACAGATTTCTGTGTGTCTTGGGATCAGGCAGTGCAGGATGGCCAAAGGACAAAGGCAATCCATAGAAATAGTTTATCATAAAACTGTCAAATGCTAAATGCAGAAACCCCTTTGAGTAAAGAAGGGAGAACCTCTGTTAGGTCAAGGCTATGACATGCAGCAACCCAAAGCCTTATGCATACAATGACAAGGTGATACCTAACAGCATATACAACTTAAAAAAGGAAGTAACAATGGGCTGAATGGAAAGGGGGAGGAAAGAAAGCACTGATGAGAAACATGACAAACAAGGACAGTCTAATGGCATAGCTAAGTTTTCTAATTAATTTTATTTCGAAATAAAATCCAATCCCTAAAGTCTGAAATGGTAGAAGTTTACTATTTGAGTAATATGACAAACTCTGCCAAACTTTGTTTCAGAACAAGTATGGTATTTTCATGTTAAGCTCACCATAGAGGTGAGAGCTCAGGGAAAGTACATATTGGGTATGTGTGCTTCCCAACCTAATGGAGTTCTAGTTAAGTGCTTCATTTGTTTCATTGAAGTGGAAAGGAACACATTTATAACTTCATTTTGTTTAGAATTCAATAAAATATAACAATATATTAATAACTCATTGTCTGCTATTCTAAATTTCCTTTCCTTTCCTTTCCCCTTTCCTTTCCCCTTTCCTTTCCTTTCCCCTTTCCTTTCCTTTCTCCTTTCCTTTCTCCTTTCCTTTCCTTTCCTTTCCTTTCCTTTCCTTTCCTTTCCCCTTTTTTAATAAGCTGATTTTCCAAAATGTGATGAAGAATATACTCAGTGATTTTTTCCCTTCTGTCAGCTACATGAGTTTAAGGCCTGAAGTAAATAGCTTTACATTAGTAATAAAAATTGAGATTATTCAGTATGATTTAGACCAACCTCCTAGTTACAAAATTATTTCCATTTCCTTTTACCCTCTCTCTTCCAAGCTCCAGAAATCAATCTAAGGCTATAGTGGGAAAAAAAAAATATTAAAAAGACACTTTCATTTTTATAATATTTCTTAATGTTACCTTATCTTACACTTTCTATAAAATAAGTGAGGTTGTATTATGGATCAGTGGACCATCACTCCAGGCCATCTTGTATGATCACAGATAATTTAAAGAGAGTATATTTCTATATTCTCCTTTCAGTTTACAGCTTTTCAACCATGCAAAGCGGTTTGCTAGCAAATAAATAAATAAATACATCCTTGACACATTTATAGTGTGGTGATGGTGAGGGGAAAAATTGTTTAAAGCCCAAGTAATCAGACTATTACCAAGATTACGTTGAGTGGGGGAAGAGGGGGAAGGGGAGCGCAGCAGTTTAAACAGAGCGTGATGGAAGGAGCGAAGGGGGGGAAGTGTCCCCCGGTGGCCGCCGAGCATCCATCCATCCTACCGCTGTGCTCTGCTGCCACCTTGGCCGCGCCGCGGGACGTGCAGGCGGCCCCGCTCCGCGCCCGCGGAGCTCCTGCTGCGCTCCTGCGGCAGCGCTTCTCCTCCTGCCTGCGAAACCTCCCTCGGACAGGGCTATTCACGGTCCTCGCTCACGTCACCCTCTGTTACAAACTGGACAAGGATGTATGTGATGTCTAAAGGGTCAGTTTTTGGGGAGTTTTGGGGGGTTTTTCTGAGTGGAGCTGGGGGTTGTTCTTCCAAGGAGGTTTATTTGCCTTCTGTGCTTAAAATCGGAAGCTAGAAACGTGGGTGGGAGGAGAATATCTTACTGTAGGATTCTTCTTCTCCCTTGTCCAGCCTTATCTCATACATTTAATGAAGAAAGCAGTGAAATTCCCATTCATACACATCTACCTGCCTCTGCATCCTTCCTACAGCATGACCGCGGGGGCTCTGGAAGGAGCTCCCAGAACACCAGCTGCAGTCAGAGGTCGTGTCCCCTCTTTTATTTTCTTTTTTTTTT